>PVLC010000807.1:119877-162223 GCA_004027655.1 Graphiurus murinus
GGCGCACGCTTGTAATCCCAGCATTCGGGAGGCTGAGACCGGAGGATCCGGGTTCGCGGCCAGCCTCAGCTACCTAGTGAGGCACTCCGCAACTTAGTGAGACCCGGTTTCAAAAATAAAGAATAAAAAATAGGGCTGGGGGTAGAGCTCGGAGGTAGAATGCCTCTGAGTTCAATCCCCAGTACCGAAAAAAAAAAAATGAGATGGATTAAACTTTCCAATACAGTATTCAAGTTGCTGAGTACTGTGTATTGCTATGATACCTAGCTATCATGAATACAAATATGAGTAAAACTAGCTCCTCAAAAAAGATCCGTCTCTGGAGGGACTCAAGATACATACGCAATCAAGTATAAGTAATGCCCTTTAATTATGTCTTTCTAAAAATGCTACAAGGAAGCTGATGGCAAAGGATTTTCCTGCAAAGCAACATTTGACAAAAGCCTTAAAAGAATGGTAGAAACTCACCATTTGGACAAGGAGAGAGAGCCATGATGTCTCAATAAAAAGCTAGATTCCACTGTAACTGGTAAAACTATTTCAATAGCAGCTACCTCAACAGGAATGTTTGGTAAGAAGGACATGTCTTTAAATTTGTATCATTTCTCCTCTGCCTCTTTTTTAATCATAATATTCAACCCACTACAAAAATCTACTCCTGGAGCAGAAGTATATTCAAGAAAATAAAAGGGTTAAGGATATAGCTCAGTGGTAGAAATGCTTGCCCACTATGCATGAGGCCCTGGATTCAATCCATCAGCACTGCAAAAAAAAAAAAAAAAAAAAAAAAAAAATAATAATAATAATAATAATAATGGATTTAAGGATTAGAAATTAGCTTGATGCCATAAAAAGTTATATAAACTTAGTAAAAATTGACTTGTGTTTTGTTACTATTAACATATTAGCTTTACCTGGGTATTCACTCTTTATTGCCTGGGTCATTGAGAAGTGAATAACTAAGATAATGGTAATTGTAAGCCATTTTTAAATGATGTAAATTCTGCTCAAAAGGCAAATTCTAAAACAAATTTAATCATATCCACATACTTATTTCTCCAATATTAAGATACAATTGTATAATCTATTATTGCCCTCATGGTAGTGAATATATTTGAGGAAAAAAATGAAGTAGTAGAATATAAGTTTCCAAAGAAACCTACAATCTCACATTCAGAACTTATAAAGAATCAATACTCTTAAAGTTAATCAAGACAGAAGGAGAAGGGCTGCCCCTGGGCTCTAAGTGACACTTTGCCTGGGGATCCTCAAAATTCCTATTTAAGCTCCATTACAGTAACCTATACATCCCAGTCTCAACTCAATGCTCTGCCTTCAATTCACATGACCTAAGCACACAGAAGACTCAATCACATCCTAAATGAATTTTTAAATAGCAGAGAAAGAGTAAACTCTTTGAAGAAGTCACAAATGGGGAGAAAAGCCTCTTCCAGAATGGTATGCTTGATGAGTTTATGCCAATTTCCACATAAAATACTACCACACTCCAAGCACACTGGCAATAAAACATTTTACATAAGAGATCTATCTGCCATCCCTCTTGTTCTGCAAACATTTCTAAGAAAGCACTTTGTCCACCTCATTGAGTAAACTACCTAAAATAACAGGATGCAATATAACAGTAATTTAAACTCTTCTTTTATAAGAAAATAAGGACAACCAACTTCACAATGCAGAAAAGAAATATTGGAAACACCATAAATGTGTATCAATTTAGCCATTAAAAATCATAAAGCAAGCCGGGCGTGGTGGTGCACACTTGCAATCCCAGTACTTGGGAGGCTGAGACAGGAGGATACAGGTTCACAGTCAGTCTCAGCTACTTAGTGAGGCCCTCTGAAACTTAGTGAGACCCTGTTTCAAAATAATGAATAAAAAATAGGACTGGGGTGTAGCTCAGAGATAGAATGCCCCTGAGTTCAATTCCCAGTACCACAAAAAAAAAAAAAAAAAAAAAAAAAAAAAAAAAAAAAAAAAAAAAAAAAAAAAAAAAAAAAAAAAAAAAAAAAAAAAAAAAAAAAAAAAAAACATGAAGCAAAATTATATACACTGATTTGGACTCATGTCTAAAATATAAGCATGGTGGGGCCCACAAGACATAGTTCTGAATAGCACTGTGAACTGCTGGGGAGTTAAAGGATACCCATAAATATATACAGTTCATCAGTGGTTGTCCTGGGGAAGATTAAAACTAGGTGGCTAAAAGGAAAGAATGCTTATTTTCAACTCTATCATCTTTAATATGACTTGAATTGTTTACCATGTATATCAAAACATGAAAATCAACTTTTTAACAATTATAAAGATAATGTTAGCCAAAAAATCCCTCTTAGGGGAAAAGGCTGAAAATTTAGCACCACTCCATCACAAAAATTCCAACAGCAAAGCTTCTCTTCTTTACCACATCTCACTTATTCCCAGCGATGTGAACCACGGGAGAGACTCAGGTGTAAAGGCATCCAAGTTTTTTGGGATAGAATGCCTTCCTCCACCCAACAACGTTCTTTACTGCTCTAAAGGAAGGAAGGGAAGAATGTAAATTCAAAGAACTAGAAACTAAGGCCAAGTGCATAACTACCGTTTTTTTCCTATGACCAAAAGAAAACCAATTAATGGTTCCTCCTCCAGCAGCAGGCCATGCAGGCAGGGGGGACAGGGCAGCAGAAAAGAGAGATTAACCATCTATATTCCACCTTCTCAATATATGAACAGAAGACTAGGCCGAGAGAAATATATCCTTGATCACTGCAATAATTTGTAAAAGGATCAGCACTTTGCTAAACCTGCAAATCTTAAAAGATTATAATACAGATGCAGAAGACATTACATTTTATGTTATTAAGGGCTGGTCCAAATGTTTTATAAACATATGCAAGCCAAATAGCAAAACTTACAGAAGAATCTGCCTCAGGGGATGAGACTACCACTTTCCTAATCAATTTACCTACCAGATGAAACAAATCTGAGTTGTCCTGAAAGCCTTTAAGACTTTCATTTATTATATCTTAATAAATGCCTTTAGAATGCTGACAAACAGGTCTTATTACCCTCATTGTTATTACCATCACTGTTAATGGCAGGTTACTGTAACTGATCAATTTTAATACAGTTAAACTGGTGGAGACCTTTAGTTTCCAATAAAATCATCAATGTTTGACAGTTTCATGAACTCCCTATATGCAAGGCTCTTTGAAGATATTGAGAATAGATAACCAAGATTCCTGGCTTCAAGATGCTTACAATCTCACGAATGAATAAAAGAATCCTTCTCAAAAGATATGTGTTTAAAATGAGAGGCGAAAGGAGCCATCCTTCTCAGAGTGCAGAACACAATCTATGTAGGCTAACCATGTTGCTGCACAATGCAAACTCTTCTAACGTGGAGCAGAAACACCACGGGGCAGTTAATGCCTTAATCTTGCTTCTTGTTCTAGGAGATGTCTCCAGAAATCTAAGCACATCTAGAAATCAGAAGCTCAAGTGCTTGGCAAGTATACTGGAATGCCAACAGAAACTAAAATTAATTGCCTATTTCCTTTTAAATGTTATCAAGCACTATAAATCTTTTGAGAAATGTGGTTATCTTCATTTATAATATGCTTTAGAAAAGGCTTTTCTACTGAAGTATGCCTGGAATGTATGTATGTCTGTAAACAGGCAAACTCCAGCTTTCCCCAAATCTACAATCAACTGTTTCACAACAGTTTGAGACTGATTCACTTCACAAATCAATACTACTCCAAAAAATTGGTCCATATACTAGTAATTTTACCTCATTTCTAATTCTGGTTTTGTTCACTTCAAAAGAATTCTTAATAACTTCTCTATCACTTATTGATGTAAACTTGGCCAAGTCATAACTTGCTTATGTCTCATCTAAAAAAAGAAAAATGCTTTAGATTAGCTAACATTTACTAATTGTCAGGTACTATTTGAAGCATGTTATAATGTTCTAAACATATTTTGGGTGGGGTGGGGGTTACTGGGGATTGAACCTAGGGGGTGTTGTACCTCTGAACTACATCCCAATCCCTATTTTATTTTTTATTTTGAAACAGAGTCTGTATGGAGGTCCCTCAGACAAATGGGAATGAACTTACCATATGGTCCAGCAATACTACTTCTGGGTATCTACCCAAAAGATTGGAAACCAAACTATCAGATGACGCATGTATATCTATGTTTATAGCTGCACAATTCACAATTGCCAAACTATGGAAACAGCCAAGATGTCCATCGACACATGAATGGATTACAAAAAATATGGGACATGTACACAATGGAATTTTACTCAGCCATAAAGAAGAACAAAATCATGTTATTTGCAGGGAAATGGATGCAACTGGAAAACATTATGTTAAGTGACATTAGTCAGTCCCAAAAAGTAAAAAAGCATATGTTCTCCCTAATATGCGGATGCTAGGGAGAAGATGGGGCATAAGAGGGACTCCAGATGAAAAAGGAGAAGCCCTAGATAAGCAAAGAAGTTGACTTAACTGAAGGTGATGGAGAGGGGGGACACCCTAATGCACACGATGTACTTTCACAAATATATCAAAATCAATCACTAAACTGAACTTGAGAAGGAGGGAGGGCAAGGGAATGGGGTGGGAATTGGGGAAGGGGTTAAATGAGAAATGCGTGCATGTATGCCTTTATCAGTTTGTACCTAACAAAGATGTATGATTACAATGCACCAATTAATAAAAGAAAAGAAAGAAACAGGGTCTCAATAAGTTGCTGAGGGCCTTGTTAAATTGCTGAGGCTGGCCTTGAATCTACGATCTTCCTGTCCAGCCTCTCAAGTACTGGGATTACAGGCATGCACCACCATGCCTGGCTCTAACCATATTTTATCTAGCACATTATCACATGTAAACTCAAACAGCCCTATATTTTGGTCACTATTATTATCATCAAATCACAGAAGAAGAGAAAGGGCACTCTCTGAAGTATCCAAATGTCTTATAGCAGGTGTCAGACCAGAATCTGAACACAGGCAGAATCTAGAGTCCAAACTAAAAATCATTAAGCTACAGCTGTCTAATAATTATAAAACATTTCCTGCCCAACTCATAAAATTCTTGTGAAGATCATACTTAATCAGGCTCATGAAAGCATTTTTAAAAATTTAGGTGGTACATAAACAGTATTTATTATTATTAGCAAAGCCTTGAGGACAAAATTTACTGATAACAATGACTGTGGAAGTATCTAAGCAAAAGTTAATTTTTTAAAAAAGTTAAAAAGACTGGAAAGAAACTCAAAGCATAACTTGCCATAAATAGTGATATCCCCTTAAAACATCTCTTAATAGGTGATCACTCAACTACTTCTTTAATGCTCCCAGGGATGAAAATCTCACAAGACCACAAGTCAGCCTATTCTATCTTGAAATGTTCTAATTATTATTAGAAAGGATTTCCTTTCAGTCCTAAACAAAATTAGGCTTTTCCATATGACAGGCCTATAAATACAAATCTTTGACATAGTCACACTGTTCAACACATGACATTTATTAAAGTCTTCTTTGAAATTTGGCTCCCCCAATTTAACCGGATACCTCACCATACCATAGGTCTGATGTGGGAGTGGCAGCACTTGATCTACAAGCATCTCTCCCCTTCCCTCAAAGCTGCCAATCGGTTTAATGAGTTCATATTACCATTAACTTAATCAACTTTCTTGATTTCAGAGTAGAATACCTCTAACCTGTTTCATTTTCATTTTGAAACACAGTCTCTCTAAATTGTTGGAGGTGTCACTAAGTTTGACCTCTGACCCAACTACTCCTGTCTCAGCCTCCTAACTACTGAGATTACAGGTGTGCACCACCACAGCCGACTCAGAACTTGACATTGTATCGTTTTTATCTAAATCTTTTTTCATTTTGGTCTATGATGCTAGTCTAGAAAGATCACTGTAAATCTTAATTTCATAACCCTACTTCTATCACCTTTGTACCTTCCCTCTTCCCTTCATAAATCTAATAACTAAATTTTCACTCTAGTCATTGAATAAGCTAAATTTAGCTGAGTAAGCTAAAGCCCTAAGACACACTTCACTCTGACCAACATCAATAATTAGATATGGTCTATCAGCCAAATATAAAATCTTTACATGATCAGTTCTCCTACCATCATTTCCTTCTTATACTCTATGGTTGGATCACAGAAGATTTTATTAAATACTTTCCTAACACCCAAACAAAACCTATTGCCAACATTTCTTAGGTTGCCTTTTCAGTGAAAACAAATCAAAAAATGAAGGTTGTATTAGTTTGGTTTTCTTATACTTAAAAAAGAAAAAACAGCTGTTAAGGATCATTATTTCCTTTTAACAGCACTCATAAACCATAAGTTCATTTATTTGTTTGTTTGTTTGTTTTGGTACTGGGGGTTGAACCCAGGGGCATGCTACCTCCAAGCTACATCCCTCAGCCCTTTTTATTCTTGGATTTTTGAAACAGGGTCTTAACTAGGTTGCTGAGAATCTCACTACGTTGCTGAGGCTGGTCTCAAACTGCGATCCTCCTATCTCAGCCTCCCAAGTATTGGGATTACAGGCACACACCATCATGCCTGGCATATACCATAATTTACTGAAAGCGAGCTAGAATTCTGATTTGAACTAGCATAAAGTTCAATAGTTGCTAGTTATCAGACTCCACCTGTGCTCCTGTATTTGTTTAGTCTTGTACCTTCTTCAGGTCCTACTACCCTTAAGACTATTCAAAATTATTCCAAAAGAGACTGTTTAAGATCATAACTCACCTAATCCCGAAGACCTAAAGTAAAAGTGTCTCATTATCTCCTAACCCACCTTGGGCTTCAATTCTCATTTCTGTCCATTCTTTTTTTTTTTTTTTTCTTTGTTTAAAAATAATTCTGCTTTAAAAAGAGCCACCACCATCCCAGCATTCGGGAGGCTGAGACCGGAGGATCCGGGTTCGTGGCCAGCCTCAGCTACCTAGTGAGGCACTCCGCAACCTAGTGAGACTCGGTTTCAAAATAAAGAATAAAAAGGGGCTGGGGGTGTAGCTCGGAGGTAGAATGCCCCTGAGTTCAATCCCCAGTACCGCAAAAAAAAAAAAAAAAAAAAAAGAGCCACCACCAGAACAAATGAGAACAGAAATGTCTGGGATTTACCCACTTTCTCTATCGTGTTTCTCTATCATGTGATCTGCTGAGAGCATAGTACAGTGGTCTGGTTTTCAGGATCCAAAATATGCTTTTAAAGGTGTTTTTTATCATATTCTATACTGTTTGCATATGTTGATTCATTTGTGTCTGAGCTTTCCTGTTCTCTAATACCTTACACTCTTTTTCATTCCTTACTGGTTATAAAGCCTTTTCTTCCACCTTTAATTGAAAACCTTTTTAAATGTGGACTCAAAGAGCACCCAAAGCAGCTACTTTATTTTGTGTATATTCCTGTATCTCTTCCTTCTCATTAAGTGGGCACTACAGATTTTTCTTCTATTGATTCAGTTTTCCTTTTAGTGTGTGACTGTAAACAAGCCCATATTTACTCTAATATATTTTAATTCATTTTCCTAATGATAATCATATATGAAGGTAATGGCTTTTCACTAACAGGGTATACAATTTTCTCCTTCATAAGTATAAGTTCTAAGTTACCATCACCTGCACCATATAGGCAAGTACCTCCTTATTAGTTGGAATTAGCCCTGAAAAGCAATTCCCTTCATTGTTCCCAACCCCTATACACTTAGCAGTGAGACTACAAACTAGACCTATTTGTATTTAAATATGCTCCGTTGTCAGGCTTAAATTCTTGCTGAAAAACAGAGAGTTACAAATGATAGCAACATCTCCCAGGCTCACAGGTGTCAGGGTAACTCAATGGAGAAAAGACAGTTTTTTCAACAAACAGACTGAAATTCCATAGACGGTTCTGGAAAAACTACAGATCTCCACAGAGAGAGCTTGGACCTTATTTGGTACACAAAATTAACTTGAAGTAAATCATAGGTCTATATGTAAGAGCAAATCAAACTTCCAAAATCTATCTTTATGACACTGGATTAGGTAAAGATTTAACTAAAATAAAAACTATTTAAAAATTGACAAAAATAGATAGCATCTCTTGCTCTTCAAAAGACGCCATTAAGAAAATGGTAGAGATAACTCAGAAAATATCTGTAAGACCTATCTAATAAAGGGCTTATCTCTAAAATATATAAGAAATTCTTATAATTTGATATATTAAGAAAAATAGTCCTTTTTTAAAAAAATGAGTAAAAGTTTTGAACAGACATATCACAAAAGAAGATATATGAATAGCTAATAAGTATATAAAAGATGTCCAATACCAACCACTAGTCATTAGAGAAATGCAAATTAAAATCACACTGAAATGCCACTATGAGCAAAGTTAAAATGACAGATGATAGCAAGTATTGATTAGGATGTGGAGCATCTAGAACTCTTAGAAAGTACTGGGGACAAAATGTTACAGCCACATTAGAAAAGGGGAGAAGTGTCTTATACAGCTAAACGTAAACTTTACCATACTATTCTGCAATCCTGCTTCCAGGCATGTGCCCAAAGGAAATGGCACCAAATTAGAAACAACTCAAATGGCCATCAATTGGTAAATAGTGAAGCAAACTGTCATTAATCCATACTTTGGAATACTACTCAACAACAAAAAGTAGAAAACTATCGACAACATGCAACAACACAAAGAAGTCAAACACTAAAGGCCTCGTACAGCATGACTCCGTGTACAGGAAATTCTAGAAAACACAAAACTATAGCGAAAGAATGATAGAATTACAGTGACAAAGTTATTGAGGCTGGTGGGCAGAGCAAACTGACACAAGAGAAAAAGGACATTTTAGAATTCTTGGTGGAATTTTTCCTTATCAGGATGCAGTGCTAGTTACCTGTCTATATATAATTACCAAAACTCATCAAGCTATCTGCTTCAGGTAGATGAATTTTATTGTAAATAAATTATACTTCAATAAATCTGAAAAAAATCTCATTTCAGATTTTAATAGTCACTGATCACTTTCAATTTTATTTTGTTACACCAAAACTTCCTGTTTTCAGGTATGTCTGTCCTAATTTGCCACTTCTATCTAGGCTGTTATAAAAATCAAATCACAGCCGGGTATGGTGGCGCACCCTTGTAATCCCAGTACTTGGGAGGCTGAGATAGGAGGATCACAGGTTAGAGGACAGCCTCAGAAAGTAGTGAGACTCTCATCAACCTAGTGAGACCCTGTTTCCAAAAAGAAATAAAACTGGACTGGGGGTATAGTTTGAAGGCAGAATGCCTCTGGGTTCAATCCCCAGTACCACAAAAAAAAAAACCCTCCTAGGTAAAAATCAGATCACCAAACTTAGGTGAACAGTACAAAAATAAATCATCTAGGAGCTCTGAGTGAGGCTTTGGCATCTATTTTAGAGGCTACTTGCTTCCTTCCAGGTTTTTAAGTGTAGCCCAGAGTGGCCTCACCTCAGTGCTCAAGGGCCGCCCCACATCTACAGTCCTTCTGTCAGTGACTCTCTCCACTCCTGGTATGGCTAACTCCTGTCACACTGCTCTTTGCAAACTACAACAACCTCCTTATCGATGTCTTCTATTTTATGACACTTGGTGTCTTTCTTCACAGAAAATACCAAAATTTGTAATTATTTTGCATATTTCCTTGCTTGTTTTAAGTCTCCTCCACTGAACTCAAAGAGTTTATGTCATTCTATTTACTACTATAACCAGTGTCTGGTACATCTAATTAATGCTCAATAAGCTTAGTGAATGATTAAATGAATAAACATGAGTTTCCTAATTTAATCCTAATCACAGCCCTGACAACCTGGGTACCATCACAGAAATGAGAAAACTAAGACAGAGATGCACAGCTCCTAAGTGGTATTGCCAAGAATCTAGTTCAAGGCCTCCTGGACTCCACGTCCTACTCACTTACCTGTGCGCTAGTGTCTTCACAACGCGTATGCAACAGGCTCACTGAGTTTCTACACAGGTTGTCTACATTTCCTCACCTACGATCCTGTCAGTTCCTATCATAAATTCTAAGGACTATTTCAAAATATTTCCCTAGAATTTTGTTTGATCAAACACTCTGAAATAACTGGGCTAGCTCAATTGTTTTGTCAGATAGAGAAATTTATTAGGCCTGATGGTACTTCCTGGAATAGTCTCTAATTGGCAACAACTAAATTTATAGTACATTCCTATGTAATAGATGCACAGTTTTGCTGGATAAACAATATAGTACTTATACATTCACACTGTTAACAAGAGACTCTGCTGTCTCACTACTCTTACACACTACTCTCACTATAGCACACTTCCTGCCAAGTCTAAGCAACAAAGTGCTAACCACCATTAGTAAGAGCTTTCTATGTGCCCACAGGCGTGGCATATACACACCAATTTGGAAGAAACAAAGGTTATATTCAGCAATGTGAGATTTTCTACAATAATTCTATTCATTGGGGAGAAATAAGAATCAGAAAAAGAAAAGCAGAATGAAAGAGGCTTTGAACCACAGTGTACTTAAACAAGTGAGTCAGATCAGTGAGTCATCCCCAAGTGTATGGCTCAAAAATGTGAACAGATACTACCATAAATTCTAAGATGCTAATCCTTTTTAAAATAAGGAAATAGTGCTGCTTTATGTTGTTGAATTCCTGTTCTCGATATGGTCACAGTTACTCCAAATGCATCACAATTAAGTGGTTTTAAGACAGTCCTTGAAATATTGTCTATAAATAGGGGATAGTTGCTATGGAATCTATGAGTATAGCTAACTATAACCTCAGGTTTGGTGAAGTTCTGTAATATTCTTTAGAGTGGGAACTGTTATAACACAATTCACATTATATAGAAAATTCATATACACCAATAGGAAACATATCAACTAAACCTATCCCTAACATTAAGTCATGAAACATTTATTTCCTTGCAAGGAAATAAAAATTCCTTCCTAATTTGCCTGTTTCGACCAATAGCCTTACCATCTCAGGCTTTAACTTCAGAAGCTTAGTGTTATTTTCAACATTTTTCTTTTTCCCTCACCTCTGTACATATAATTTCTCACTAATTTCTTGATATGCTTCTCAATTATCTTTTGCTTTTCTCAGTTGCCCTATTGCTACATGAACCCACAACCACAATTTGGCCACCAAATTGCGATATTTGTTGAATAGAAGTTGTTTCAAGGCAGTGTACAAAAATTCCCAAGTATGGTCTATTAGGAGCATTTGGTAGGTATAAGTAACATGCCAATAATAATGAACACTTGAAGCCGGGCATGGTGGAGCACACTTGCAATCCCAGAATTTGGGAGGCTGAGACCAGAGAATCTGGGTTCTCGGCCAGCCTCAGCTACCTAGTGAAGCACTCTGCAACTTAGTGAGACCCTGTTTCAAAATAAAGAATAAAAGATAGGGCTGCAGGTGTAGCTCAGAGGTAGAATGCCCCTGAGTTCAATCCCCAGTACCCCCCAAAAATAAATAAATAACGAATACTTGAATTCAAGTCTTTATAACAATAATCCTCTTGCTAAATTGAATTTCCATGTTCCCTTGTATGAAAATTAGATGGATGTTATTTTGGCAACCGCACTCACCCAACAGATTATCGAAATAATAGACAACTCACTGGTAAATGTTACTTGCTAAATATGTCACAACTAAATTAAGTCTGAAAACCAATGGCCCTTAATATGTTATGGAAATAAATACACCCATTCACTCAATCATCACTCTATTAGTGTTAGGTTTATCTTAAAATAACATAAAACTTGAAGTAACAAGGCTAAAACAAGACAAACTATCGAATTCTCTCCTGCTAAGAAACCTAGATATCATCATCTTGGTCTGATATGGGGACTCTAGAATCAACAGGAATCCAGACTCCTTCAATCTTTCTTCCCTATCTTCTTTAGAGCCTACTGTCTTAAAGTCACCTTATGTTCCAAAGACGGTTTTGGATCTGCAACCATACATTTGTATTGCAGGCAGTAGAAGTGCAGAAAGATGGGTAACAAAAGAAGAGAGTGCATAAGGGAAAAAAAGGAAAAGACTAACAATGCTGGCCAAATAAGAACTACTAAGGGACAGAAAACTCTAAAGAATTTTCAGTTTTACATAGGTGGAAGATAAAAACTTAAATTCAGGGTACAGAACATAAGCAGCCAAGACCCTACAGAGCAAGAGAGCAAAGAGAAGTCAGCCCAAATCTGAGCCCCTTAACTCCTCAATGCATTTGCTTATTCACAAACAGCACAGAGGAAGTGAAGCCAGGAAGAAACAAGCCAACAAGTTAAAAGCTAAACGGAGTTCTTGTGAGTCTCAAAGTTCTAAGAAAGTAAAAATTAAATTTCTGGATCTACCAAGGAGACAGAAAGCTGGGAAGGAGCCCATTATGGTTTGGGTTTACAATATCTCCCTAAAGCTCGTGCATTGAAAGCATGGTCCCCAATGCAGGGAGGTTCAGAAGTGGGGCATGTAGGAGGAGCTGGGTCACTGGGGCATGCTCCTGGGGACTACATCATGTCCCTAGTCTCCTCCTCTTGCTCTTTTTGCCTCGGCCCACTATGACTGAGAACAGCTTTTACTTACCTCACACCCTGTTGTGATTTTTATCTCACAGTTCTTTTGTTCAAGGATTACAATGGAACCTCTAAATCTGTGGCCCAAACACAAACGGAACCCCCAAATCTGTGGCCCAAACACAAACGGAACTTCCAAATCTGTGGCCCAAACAAACCTTTCCTCCCCTAAGTTGTGCCTGTCAGGTGCTTTGCTCACAGCAACAAAAAAGGTGATTACAGCTCATTCCAGTTGAGGTCTCTAGATGACTATAACCTAGGGTTAAAGGAGAACTAGAAATAAATGGGGCTTTATTAAAACTGAAATTCAGACTTGCAGCAGCTCAAATGTGATTGAACTATGTTGTTCAGCCTCTTCTTTAAGAGCCTGGCAGAAGCTAGAAACTTTTCCAAATTAATATATCTACTTGCTGCTTTTCAACTCTCTCCCAGCAGAGTCTGGGTAGTTTTTTCCTTCTTTTCAGATCAACTCCAAACTTCACAGTTCCGAATCAAATCAATCATGATGACCAGAATGCATGAGAAAGCCACTGCTTCCCCACTAAGACTCACTGCCCCTCAGAATTCAGCTGCAGGAAGTCAGGATTACCAAGAACAGCCATTCCAAAAGTGTTCCACTGACCTTTTCAATTATTCACTTTACAGAAAGATAAGGGCCTTCTCACAATTACTTAAAACATAAGGGAATATTTAAACATACTTAAGTAATGATTTACATTAGCCTAAGCCCAATTTTCAAAGCACAGCATCTATATTTTGTTAGATGTTTCTGATAACTGCAGTGATGAAACTAGCAGATGTTCAGGTAATTGTCATTAAAAGCGCTCCATGACTAAGTAGCATAATGACCTTTATTAATCACTGCATCTGGTATCTGTCAAATGGGGGAGAAACGATTCTCAAGCAGCCTATTTTTAAAGGGTAACGAGGTACATAAATGAAGACACTCAGCATATTTAAATGACACTGAATTATATTAAGATAACAGCACAAGCAAACATTTAATTCCACATAGCAATAAGTGAAATAACTCACTGCAAACCTAATTGTTCTCCAGAGAATGCTCATGATGTCTAGTGGGCAGTCTGTTTCAGTAATAAAATAATACAAAGAACTGAATCCTCTCAGTGATTAGGCAACTGATTCGCTTTGTCTTTATCTATTATTCATATATGCATTCATCACTCTGATGATAAGCGATAGGGAAAAGAATACCAGGCAGGCTCATGGAACACTGCATTCTTCAGAGTTCCTTTCTCCAAAACAATGAATGAACTGCAGTCTTTGCCCAGAAGCTCATGGCTTAACAGAGGGCACAATACTTTAAAAAATGATTATAAATACATATGAGATACGGTAATAAGTAGAGATATATTCAAAAAGCTACTCTGAATCATTTCCAGGTGATAATTGGTACCTGGCTCTGCCAGTCACTATGCTACCTTTGAACCCTGAGAAACCACAGGATACTGAATCAGTGTTTCAGAAGACTCGTATGCCAAGGCCATGTAAGAAATGTGATTCCTATTAGTGTTTTCATAATACCCACTTCTCTTCAACATAATATGAGGTAACAAGCACAACATGTATTTGTGACAGTACATACTATCCAAAATGCACTATCCAAAATGTAGCTATAAATAGATTAATTATGGATTTTCCACCAATAAAAATTGTTTATATATTAAATTATTCATACTAACAAATAGGTATTCTACATGATCTCACTATACCACAGGCATACATCATTTTATAGAAGAAGTTAAAGCTTTACAGGTTTTTTCCTCACATGAATGTAATAACTTTTAAATGATAACGAATTACATGAATGAAGACACTGAGCACATTTAAATGACACTGAATTATATTAAGATAATGGCACAAGCATTCACTTCCAAGTAGCAATCTAAGTGAAATAACTCATTGTGAATTTTCACTCATTTTAAAGTGAAAAATAACTTAAATCATACCTAGATATAACTATTACAAAAGACATAAAAATTAAGTTTTATTTGTTACATCAAATTGTATTTTTTTCTTTTTGACACTGACTAGATATCCTATTATATCCATATGACAAGCATTAGAGTATCATCAGGAAAAAGACAGAAAGAGCAACATATAACAGACCTAAGAACACAGAAGATAGTTTAAAGAAGTGGGAAGCCAAGATAAAATCAGCATGCTTTAAGAATGTTTCACCCAGGAAGTGTTTACAAGGGGGGTTTTGCAGTCACCACATCGCAGCAGTGCCATGAAAAGCAGTGATCAGACCATGGCCCAGCGCCTGGCCATGGAGACACAGAGAGGAGCACGCCCCTGAGACCGACATCACAGAGCAGAAAGGGCTTTGGACACCTGTTACTTCAGAGATTACTTGGACAAATGTAGTTTTTGATATTAATAGAAATACTGATTGCATCTTAAACCCTAAAGATTCTTTTATTCAAAAGAGATACTGAACATTTACTACATGCACAGATAATAATGCTATACATTCTGGATAAACTTATATACCATTTGAAAAGATGAAACAATCACCATTAAGTATTTTTAAAAACAAAGGCAGTGATTGATTGAAAAATATAACCAACAGACTAGAATTGGATGGGATGAGAAAAGAGTCGGGAGGCACAGGGAGCTCCCCAAATGCCTGACAAATGAGACTGTGTTTCACCCTGAAAGCACTAAAAACTCTTAACAGATGTTTAAGCTAGAACAAATGTAGTTTTTGATATTAATAGAAATACTGATTGCATCTCAAACCCTAAAGGTTCTTTTATTCAACAAGACATGCTGAACATTTTTTGTGACCAAAAAATTAAATTGTGGTAAGATGTAAAAATGAAAAATGCATTCAAGCAGGTTGGTATATATACAATTTTTTTTTCTCAAAAAGGCAACAAAAGATACAGGAAGAACAAAAAGATAATCACAACAATAAATTAAAAGGTATAATAAATCTACATGCTATGCACATTTGTTTATTTAACAAACACATATTTACACATATTTATATTTATTTATGTGGCAGGTGCTATTTTAAACACTTTACAAATGTTGACTCATCTAATCCACAATTAAAAACCTTACAAGAACTTTTGTCTCCTACTGTTGATCCAGTATTAGATATGAGGAAACTTCGGCACAAGGAAATTGAATAACCTTCCCAAGGACACTTAACTAGTAAGTAATGAGTTCAAGATTCAAATCGAGGCAGTCTAGCTATAGTCTTTCCACGGCCAATCAAAAGGATTTACTGTGATGTGGCTATCTTAAGATGTGACCATTCTGACCAAGGAACTGAATTTTTTTATTATACTTAATTTTAATCATTTAAGTTTAATAGCCACATGTGGCTAGGGGTTGCCACATTGTAGGATTTGTACTATACTCTTTTTTTTTTTTTTTTTTTTTGCGGTACTGGGGATTGAACTCAGGGGCATTCTACCTCCGAGCTATACCCCCAGCCCTATATTTTATTCTTTATTTTGAAACCAAGTCTCACTAAGTTGCGGAGTGCCTCACTAGGTAGCTGAGGCTGGCCGCGAACCAGGATCCTCCAGTCTCAGCCTCCTGAATGCTGGGATTACAAGCGTGCGCCACCACGCCCAGCTTGTACTATACTCTTAATTATTACACAGTACTGCCTTACTGAAAGCCTCAATGACAAGCGAGAGGAATACTGCCCAGGTACTACACCACAATCAAATTTAAAATAATTTAGTTGCAAACAATAATTGATTGTAAAAACTTACTGTCTTACTTTAAAATTAGCTTTACTTTAAAAACTGCCTTACTTCAAAAACTTTACCATTGAAAAAGATACAGTGGGCCAATGAGCTAAGTAAGTTGGGCTGATTTTTCTTTGAAATAACTTTCTTTTATGTGCTTTTATTGTGCATTGTCTCACATCATAATGTAAATCATGTTGACATTGACATACATGCACACAGAACTTGGTGCCCCCCCATCTCCCTCCTTCAGAGGACTGAGAATGATATTGGGATTTTCACATATGTACACACAGTCGATGTTAGTATTTCCAATAATGAACTTCAGTCTTCCGCCTCCCCTTCCCTTAGAATACTTCTCTGGCTCCACTGAGGTTTCTCCTGATACCCCAGTTAGTCCCTAGCTTGCCCAGCCACTTTGTGTGACTGGCTAATCTCACTTAACATAATGTTCTCCAGGTCCTTCCATTTTCTTGCAAATTACATTATTTTATTCTTCTTTATTGCTGAGTAGAATTCCATTGTGTATATTTCCCATAGATTTGTGATCCATTCATCTGTTGATGAACACCTGGGTTAACTTCATAATTTGGCTATTGTGAATTGTGCTGCTATGAACATGGGTATGCATATATTACTGTAGTTCTATGATTTCAACCTCTTTGGAAAGCAAAATAACATTTTTTTTTTTTTTTTTTTTTTTTTTGTGGAACTGGGGATTGAACTCAGGGGCATTCTACCTTCGAGCTATACCCCCAGCCCTATTTTTTATTCCTTATTTTAAAACCGAGTCTCACTAAGTTGCGGAGTGCCTCACTAGGTAGCTGAGGCTGACCGTGAACCTGGATCCTCCGGTCTCAGCCTCCCGAATGCTGGGATTACAAGCGTGCGCCACCACGCCCGGCTTCAAAATAACATTTTTTAAAACATGTTATTTATTATGGTCTGTACTAAATATATAACCCTAAAACAAAGTCTTGATAAAACTTCTGTCAATTAACTGCCTAAAACATACATACAATTTTTACTTCAAATATTACATTTCTAAATTCAAAGAAATGTAAACTGCCTAAACTTTTCCAAGTACAAGTAAACTGACACTTAAAAAAATCAATAAATAACATTACATTGAATTGGACTCTTGTCCATAGAGCCCTAGGTTCTGCCCTAGAGATAAACACCTTTTAGCCATTTAAGAGATCAGTAGTAGAATATCAACAAGTGATAACAATAACAAACCCAACAAAATATTCACAGCTGCTGACATGAAGTCCCTACAGTGCACCAAGCACGGAGGACTTTATGTGTTATCCCATTCAGCCCTCGTGACACTCTTGTGAAGAATGTACTCTTATCATCCCTATTTTCAGACAAAGAATCTGATGCTCAGAGAAGCTTCAAAAGTTGCCAAAGTCACAGAGCTGACAGGTGAACATGTCCAGGGTTGTTCCCCCAACCTGCCAGCCATTAGAAGAGCCCATGGTTTTTTTTGTTTGTTTGTTTTTCTTTTTTTTTTTTTTTTTTTGGTGGTACTGGGGATTGAACTCAGGGGCGTTCTACCTTTGAGCTATACCCCAGCCCTATTTTTT
The DNA here is from genome assembly GCA_004027655.1 of Graphiurus murinus. Lineage (NCBI taxonomy): Eukaryota > Metazoa > Chordata > Mammalia > Rodentia > Gliridae > Graphiurus > Graphiurus murinus. Next base: position 137,832 of record PVLC010000807.1, read on the forward strand.
ATTCTTTATTTTGAAACCGGGTCTCACTAAGTTGCGGAGTGCCTCACTAGGTAGCTGAGGCTGGCCGCAAACCCAGATCCTCCGGTCTCAGCCTCCCAAATGCTGGGATTACAAGCATGTGCCACTATGCCCGGCTCTAGAAGAGCCCATGTTCTTAATGCCCTCCCTGGTGCTGCCTTCCTATTTCATCAAATTCCTCACATAACTGTGTATCAACTTAGCAGTAAACTGTGAAAACCTGCAAAGGCTATTCATAATTGAGCCAAATACACAACTTTCTAAGATTACTATAAACCAATTTATGGTGGTGTGTGTGTGTATGTATGTGTGCATGGAAAAAGGGAACACAGTCAGATGAGCATTATGAACTGGTTTTATAACCCAAGAAATTACTATAAAAAATCAAAAATGGCTTTAAGAAAGTATGAATGTAAGTGTTCTATGAGATCTTTGAGAACAACTAATCATGTAATAGATGGAAAATACCATGACACAGAGACATTCACCGACTTGCCTGAAGTCAAATGGTAGTAAAACTAGATCACAGGTCTTCTGACTCCCAAATCAATATCCTTTCACCACATGATAATAGCCCTGTCTGTGTTTCCACGTAGGGTCTACATTATTCCTCATAGGAATACATTATTTCTCATTAAAACTGTCCAGTTCCAGCACAGAACAAAGTACTCTGTGGCAAGGTTTAAGTTGTATACTAAAATACTTAATATTTAAATGACCCTTAAATTTCTGTTCTTATTCTTTAGCACCAGCAATACTAGTGAGGACTGCTTTGGCTACAAGTAATAAACCAAGAAATCTAGAGGAGGTCAGGGTTGGTACGTCTGTTCCTCCTGTATTTCTCCTTCATTGTGTTGCTTTTGATATCACAGTCACATTCTGGCTGCTACAACTCCAGGAATTGCATTCACATTCCAGGTAGAAAGGCTCAACAAGAAGCAGAGATGAAAGCTATCTCAGAAGATAAAACATTCCCAGAAATCCCCAGCAGGCTTTTGCTAACATTTCAGGAAATGGAGTTTGCTGGTTTGTTTTTTAGCTGAGCTCAAGACCACTCCAAACAAAATCAAAGTTCTATCATAAGTAAAGATTTAAAGGAGAATGGATATTGCATTGGAGATGAATCAGAGAGAGATCTAGTGATACAACAGAAATATAGGGTAAGTCCAAATTCTAGATTTTATGGGCAAAATGATTAAAAAAGCCATTTCAAAGAGCCATGGAAGGATGAGTCGAGGGTCAAATGACCAGTCCTGTTCTCACCTCTTCCCATGTTACCAAACTCCTTTACATGGTCTTTACACAGTCTCTTCATGCGTGGGCACCTGAGCTCCCTTCCAACCCCCTTTCCACAACTATTCCCTAGCCTTAGCCTACCTTAGTGTTACAGTTAGATACAGACTGTGCCCTAGAAAGCTCACTTATTAATGCTTCGGGTTGATTCAGTTAAGTCGAGAGGGTTGATCTAGGTGGTAACCTAGGCAGGGGGTGTGTGGCTACAGAAGGTGGCTACCTGGGGAGGTGGCCTTAGGGACTGTGTTTGTGTCTTGGAATTCCTTAGCTTGATTGCTTACTCTCTTGCTTTCAGCCTTCATGCTGTGAGGAATAGAGCCCATATGCTCTCCCTCTCTCCACTGAGATTCAAAGATACTGGCCTCACATAGACTTAACCCTAAATCTGCAAATAATAATAATAATAATAATAATAATAATAATAATAATAATAATAATAATAATAAGCAAATAAATCTTCCTTCCTCTAAGTTGAGTGGTCAGGCTTTGGGGGTTACAGCAGTGAGAATGCTGACCGAAACACTTAACAACTTGCAGTTTTTCCAACACTTCTTGCCCTCTCTAATTCCTTGACTTTTTAAATACATCTCTTCCACTTGGAATGCTTACACAGGAAGTCAGCCTCCTCCTCCTCCTCTTCCTCTTCCTCCTCCTCCTTCTCCTCTCCCTCCCCCTCTCCCTCTCCCTCTCCCTCTCTTTCTCTTTCAAACTTTTTGAATCCTTTGAGATTTAGATCAATGGAGAGCAACGGTCATGAAAGAGTCTGGTTCCCTCATTATCAAATTAGGGTCATTTCAGAGCTATGCAGCTATGCCCCTTGGGTTCCCATGGCACCTAGTCTATTATAACACCTATCACACTTCTGTAATTACTGACTTTTGTCTCTGATCGCTTGTGTCTGACTTCCTTGAGTATATACCTCTATGCCCTTGCATCTAATACATGTTACTTGCTCCATACATGTTTATCAGATAAAATGAAGGAGGAGGTCATTGTAATAATCTAGAGAAGAGGTGCTAAGAGATAAAGTGGGAATGAAAAGATCAACACAGACACCAAAATTCCTGTGGCTTTCCCATCAGGGCTTCATCCTATAAGATCAGGATACCAACACTCATATGTTTTACCAGCATGGCCTCATTCTAAGTCAACTCTTAGGAATAATTTTAATAAGTCTGGTCATCCAGTTTTATCATCTAACAAAAACATAAAATGAAGAGCCCGGATCATTAAGAAAACATTCCACTGTATTTTGTTTGACAATCTACAGAAACATGTACTATTTTCAAAAGATTTTTATCCAAATAAACGAGGCTTTTGAAGGAGAAAACCAGGCTCCTTAGAAATACCCAGCTACAGTGAACATATATGCTTCGTGTACATTTGAGAAGAGTGTGTGGTTTGACTTTTCAGCTTGACAGTGAGTGTTCTGCTTTCCCAATCTAGTAGAGCTTGGCCCTAGAGATGCAGGCTAATGAGGACACTGGAGAGGAAAACTGTGACAGTTTATATATATTCCATTTAGTCGAGTGTCACTTGTCTCAGCCCTTTCCCTGGTCCCCAAGACCAACTCAACCCACAATGGCCTCATGTCAAAACACACAAACCCATCAGACTATTCTGTCCTGACTACACAAAACCTCTTAGAACTGTCAAGATCATTCTAAACCTCGGATATCGTGAGGCGCTCTGAAACTTAGTGAGACTCGGTTTCAAAATAAAGAATAAAAAATAGGGCTGGGGGTATAGCTCGAAGGTAGAATGCTCCTGAGTTCAATCCCCAGTACTGCAAAAAATAAATAAATAAACAAACAAACAAACAAACCTCGGATCCCATTCGTTTGTTTACTACCTTATACCAAAGAAAACTAACTGATGAAAACTTCTTAAACCATTCATAATAATTATTTCACCCCCAACTTTTATATTCTGGGATTATTTCTCCTTCATGTATCACTTTTGTCACAGCATTTATGAACATTAATGTGAATACAGTTTTGGAAATGCTGCACTCTCTCTTCATCCATCCAAATTCATACCACATTTTAAAGAACTGAGCCTAAAATTCTATTCTGGATCAGTATGTTACATTTCTCTGCATGACCTTGCTCTTCTCAAGGTAATTATCAGTATTAAACAATTGTAAAGAAAACCAAAAAAACAGTATTTTACAAAAAGATAAAATACTAAATACATTAACTATGATTAAAAACAGCATTGGAAGAAGTTTGAAAAAAAAAAAAAGCTTCTAAAAAAATCTTTTTATAAGCATTTGCTTTCCCCTAGTCACAGAAAATTCCATCTGAACCAAATCAGAAAAAAATCTGAGAATAAATGCCATTCTTCTCCCTTAATATATAGTGTGTTTTGACAGTGTCTTTTTCTGTATTTACATGATGTTTGTGGGCACATAGGACACACACACGTGCACACACACACACACACACTTTCAATGACAAAGAAAAATATTATTATTCTTTTCCATGGGTACATTCCAAATAACTATAATTCTGACTAAAAATATAAAAACTAGAAGAAACATTCCAATAAAAAATTCTGACTATAGTCAGAAGGTCAAACTGTATGAATTTGACATTTCCAAACAGACTGGGGCTACATTAACTAATCTATCTCCCCCTGAAATAATAAAAGTAGTAAGCTTTCTTTTTTTTTTTTTGCGGTACTAGGGATTGAACTCAGGGGCATTCTACCTCTGAGTTATACCCCCAGCCCTATTTTTTATTCTTTATTTTGAAACCGAGTCTCACTAAGTTGCGGAGTGCCTCACTGAGGCTGGCCGCGAACCCGGATCCTCCGGTCTCAGCCTCCCGAATGCTGGTAAGCTTTCTTTTAAAATGCCTAGACTCCTACTATTTTATAGACAGGAATATAGTCTACTTCAGAAGAAAGGGGAAGAAAAAGTAGAAAACAGGAATTGTAAAATATCCCAAATAATACGGTCATGTTTTCAAAGGTAAACAATGATATAGTTTTTCTGCTTTATGAGATGCATTTTTATTCAGTCATTTAAATACCATGTTCTTTCATAAAGTGAAAAGAATAGGCAAAAGAATGCCTAAAGTTTCTTTCAATTCTAAAATTCGGTATATGGTTGACCACATTATATAAATATACCACAATATTATTTTGGACCATAATCCTAAATCATTTTTACATGAGTCTTAAGAAATCTCATTAAGTTTTACTTTAAAACACTGACCATATTACACTAAAGAAAAAACTAAAAGAATCTGTATTTAGTATTACCTGAGGTATACTTAACACTATTCAAATTGTAAAAAGATAGAATGCTTTAGTTCAGAATACTTAAATAAGATGCACTGCATGCTTACATATGAAAAAGCTAATATTTACTAATTAAATGATTTTAAAGCATAGATTAAATCAGTAAAATTGCCAGTATTATCACTTTAGCTGATGGCTTGTATATTTTTAAAATCAATTCCTAATTATCTTCTTAGAGATTTACTATTTTAAATGTTTTTTATTCTTTTGTTGGTGCATTATAGTCTCACATGCACACAGCACTTGACTTGGTGGGCTTTTCCTGGCTCCCTTCCACTCCCCCGTCCCCATACAGAATATTACGACTGATACTGGTATTCTTACATATGTACAAAAAGCAAAATATACAAATATTCCTTCCAAGATTTCTACATTAGCTCATTTTAAGTTCTATAAGTCACATGTCCTTTTTTAATTAAATGTATTTCATCACATCCCAGATACAATGGTATACATACAAGTCTGTTTTTAATATAGAAAGCATTGATTAAGCAGACTTATTCACTCAAAAAGACAAAAATATACTATTCATTTGCTAAATTCTTATCTATCATTATTTTATCAGTTATTTACACAAATAAGAATCACCTAGTTCTTCTGCCTTGCTAGACAGAATCCTAGCTTGTTCCTTTCTAATTTCTACCACGAATATTTGTATTTTAAAATAAGAGAAAAAGAGGATTACAGAAATTATTTTTTTGCCACCAAAATTCATAATGCAAGAGGATCTTTACAAGGTGAAAAATACTGTTGCAGCAACGTCACAACCTCCTCTTACTCTTTCTTATAATAAAATAATATGCTTCTAATTTTTGGTTTAAAAACAGAAATAAGGAGGCATGTTAACAATCATGCTATTCCTGATCCTTTGCAGATACCATAAAATATCAGAATAACAAAAACATACACAAAAGCTCAAAATTATTTTTTAAAGCTGCTCTTTATAGGGCAATACTTATCAAAATCTCTGAGTGCCTTGAAGTATTCCGGTTTTCATTCTGCAGATATTCCTACCTTCCTTTACTGTGGCTCCTTTTTGCCTTGATGGTGTCACCAGCTCTCTTACAATCTGCAAGACTTGAATCATTGCTAGTTAACAAGCCAAAGCCTCCAGCTGCTTCCACCAGCAATCCAACAGGTTTCATCATCAAGAGCTTACTGCATTTCTGCTTTCTGAAAGCTCAAGCGCAGTTCAACTTCAGAGAAATACATGCTTTGCCTAGCTATCCATGAAGGCTCAGAAGCAGTTAATAAGAAGCAACAAAGGATTGGCTCTATTTCTGAAATGAGAGATTCAAAGTGATTCTAGCACCTGTGAAAAAACCATCCTCAAAGTCCAAAATGTATTACTTTGCAAAGCATTAACTAGTTATAAACAAAACAAAAGGCGAGTAATCTTCTGTAAACCACTAAGCACAATAAAAACAGTCACACAAAAGCCATGATAGGAAAAATAAAATGTTATGCTATAAATTCTCATACAGGGGGATCACAGATGCCATGTGCAAGATTTTAAGTAGAAACCAAAATATCCTGCACTGCCGAAAGCCTTAATACTTTTTTTCCGATTTCTCAAAATCTCATATTTAAAACAGAAAATTAAATGTGGGTAAAAATAAAAATCTATCTTGCTAACTCCAAGCTTCCAGATTTGCATAAAAGATATGATGCCTGAAAAACATCCTATAAATTCCTCTTCCTCCTCCTCACACACACCTCTGACATCTCAGTACATGAATAGAAGTGTGAGTTCACAAGCACACAAGAAATCCCCAAAGGAGTTTCTAAATGCATTGGTCTCGATGCCACCAGCATGGATCAGAGAATTTCAAAACAAATATAACCACTACCTCTGTCATATAATTTTTAACAGTCAAGCTGCAACAAATGCCCAATGAATATTTAATACCTTTGTTATATGTTCTATTTATCATATAGCAGACCTTCTCAAAATAAACCTACAGATTTAACTGAAAGAGAAAAGTGACCTTCAGACAAACATGGTTAAACGTCATGTTTATTCAATCAATTCCCCACCAGCCACTAGCTCCCCTTTACTGTATGGCCAACTTTCCTCTCCTGTTTTTCTTTCCTTCCATTTATTATTTTGATATTCTTGACACAGCATAAAATAATGGAACCTAAACCAAATCAGAGGCAGTTCCTTTGCCTCCAGCAGTTAAAGGCTTATTTGCAGTTTTCCCATTTTTCAGTTGGACAACTGAGGTGCACAGTGAATCAGCCAAGATTAAGGAAAGCAATACCTGCTTTCTCTGCCAATAAGGCTCCTCTGTAAAACTGTAGTTTTAAAAATTCAGGGTGAAGTTTTCAGCTCTTCAGAGAAGAAGTGCTACAACGTATGCATGTATATACACACTCATATGTATTCTCCATATGGTGTTAATTTAAGAAATTGGTGCTACAGACCCAGGATAGCAAAACAATACTTGTAAATGAAAGACAAAGCAGGGAAACTATCCAAATTTTTACTTATCTTTAAGAACCTTTTACTTGCAAAGTAAAGTAAGGGTTCAGATAAGTCTAAGTCCAAGTTTTAAACCTCAAACCAAAATTGTGGTCTTTATTGAGTCCCTTTGAAGACTGGATACAGACAAACAAGTAAATTAAACTCCTCAGTTCAACTTTTCCCAATTCTTTCTGTCTCTTGCCCCATTTCCCGGCAGTTCTGATTATGCAATAGGTGTTAAGTACCTACTTTTTATCTTCCAGTCATGTTTCCACCTCCGGGGAAATGGAATCCTCTATTGTGGAAAACATTTTTGAAAGGTAACTTTCTCTTTTATTTATTTACTTTTTTTGGTGGTGCACGGGATCAAACCTTACACTTGCTAAGCAGACACTTTACCTTTGAGCTACTAAAAGGGAATTTTCTGTCAATATCTTGCTCTCTCCCAGTCTTCTCTTACCATACAAGGAAAGGGACAAGCTAGACATTATCCTCTCAATCAACTCTAGACTCAGTATATGGTCAGTGAAGAAAGAAATGTCTAAATGTAGGTACCCATAAATTCAGTGATATCATTCCCTGCTTTGCTGGTATTATTATGGCTTTGAAAACAAAGATCTTGCGGCAATCACTTTGAACTCACTCCCACTAACTGTCAATTCTTAGTTTCTGCAAAGCAACCAATAGGTTTTCCTTGTTTCTCTCATTCTCTTATCTTTCTATCATACATCACATTGGTAAAAAAAAAAAAAAAAAAAAAAATACTTGACCACATATTCTAATATATCTAAATGAGTTGTACTTTAAAATGTCAAGACCACTGTAGGGAAAGACAGACTGAAGAAATGGCATGCATTAGACAGAAAACGGTCGGGATAACTAAATGCAACATATGATCCCAGATGAGACAGTGGACCAGAAACGGGTGAGAGGACAACTGGTAAACTGTGACTAGAACCTAAAGATTATCAAGGTCAACTTCCTGACTTATGACCACTGCAGTGCAGTTACATAACTGAGCACTGTCAATTTTAATATTTAGGAGTAAATACTTCAACTGACTGTACTTGTTCAAAACCAATAATATTAGCATAGAATGAGAAAGAAAAATGCTTCACACTAAATTTTGAGGGTGCAAAAGCAGCACCCAAAGTTAAAATCTATGATTTTTCAAAAACCCATTTTGGGAGGAAAAACTACCATAGAAGAACTTATTACAAAGGAAACATGAATGAACAGTGAGCACATGAAAAAAGGCATCTAGACTAACAAGTAACAAGGAGACAGATACCACCTTATAAAGATGGCCACTAACACAACAAAACAAAACCAGAAATAGCAAGCAGTGGTGAGGACGGGGAAAAATGGAAGCCCTATGCAATGTAAATTGGGCAGCTAACTACGGAAAACAGTTTAACGGCTTCTTACAAAGTTAAAAATAGAACTATCTTCTGATCCAAGATTCTATTCATGGGCACAGACTCCTAGAATTGAAAGCGGGGTCTCAAAGACAGACTTGTCCATCCCTGTTCATAGTAGCATTATTTGCAATATACAAATATACAAAAGGTGGAGTCAACCCAAGTATCCATGTATAGATGAACAGATAAACAAAATGTAGCACATATGCACACTGAAATACTACTTAGCCTTAAAAAGGAAACAGATTCAGATACCTACTGCAACATGGATAGACCTTAAAGATGTTATGTTAATTGAAATAAGCCAGTTGCAAAAAAGACAAACACTTTGTGATTCAATTTACAGGAAGTAGACAGACTATCAACAGCTAGGGGAGGAAGAAAAGAGAAATTAGTGTTTAATGGGTACAGAGACACAGTTTTGCAAAGTGAAAAGAGCTAAGGAGATAGCTTGCACAACAATAAAAATGTAGTTAACACTACTCAATTTAAAAATGGTTATAATGATAAATTATATGTTCTGTGTATTTTACCATAATTTCAATTATCTTTTCTAAAAATCAAAATGATGCAACTAAAAGCAACTTTTTAATGTCATTTTGAGTCTAATAGGCTAGTCATGATGAATGAGAATTTCACCATAATATTCTTGTATACCAATTACCAGAGTAATTGCAAATGGGTACAATCTTTTTCAGAAAGGCAAAAAACATGAGGGGAAAATTCAACATTATAAATCTAGCCTAAGGTGAAGGGCAATTCATCAGTCATATTCATTCTGTTAACATTTTTCAAAACAGAACCATTCCAAATGAGTAGAAAATAAGGAAATGTTTAAGTAAGTTATGATGCATCAATACCTTTAAGGAATATGGTAATTGTGAAATCGAATTGTAAAAACAATTACTGTAATATAACTGGTTAACCACAATTCAATATAAGATATCTATATATAAAATTCCATATATATTATGAATGCCAATTATATAAAAAAGTATCCAATTTGAACAAAATCAGAAGGTCATAAGCATGCAGAAAAGTTCTTTAATGCTCTTGGGGTTACAATGACTTGTTTTCCTATTTTCAAAATGTATTTATTTTAATGTTATGGCTATATTTTTAAAAAGAGCCACACGGGGTGGGGAAAATGAAGAAAACAAATGAGATTAGATAAATGGGGGGCACAGGTGGAGTGTTTATTTCAACTAAATTTACAAAATGACCAATGCAAATCTCAGTATCATGTATGGGGAAGGGGAGGGAGAGGGGAAAGAGCTGGGAGGCGGCTCGCCAAGTGCTGTGGGCATGTTTGTCCCTATCACTCTGAAGTGCAATGTAATGTGAAACTGTAATGCACTAATACAAAAATAATAATAAAAAGCAGGGTATCTAGAGAAAAAGAAAACAACAACCAAAAAAACTTCATCTCCTCCAATCCACTTGTTTCTAGCAATTCTGAACTTTTCTTACCTCTTCTTTTTTTTTTTCAGCACAATTTTTTATACATTTCTTGAGTACAACAGGGTTACACAGACATTTATGACATATCAATCATTGTCATATCACAAATAGCACCATTTCTTCGTTTTACACGTATAGCCCACATTCTTAATATAGCCTGGTAAAGCAAACTTTCTAGAGTCATAAAACCATACTCCTTTAGGATCATATATTTACTTTCTAAGAAGTAGGAGGATCTTTCATCTATGCATCCTAGGAGCAGTCTCCAGACTTCGAGACGATATCAACCTAAGACAGGGCTCGTTGAATGACTCATCGAGACCCCATGACGGTTAAGATTAAGCACCTGGTAGGAAACGACCTAAGACAGGCACAGTCCTTCGTGCATTTTAAAATAAAAATGGGGGAGCTGTGGGAGCCCAGCTGGGCCCTTTCCCTCCTGGCAGTTGCCATCTGCATATATGAGTAATTATACTGACTTTTCAAACCTCTTAATCTCAATTCCTAAATGCCAGGTTTCCACATGTTATGCCCTCTTTTTAGAGCACTCTTGCTCATCTTCCCTTAGTCAGGCCTCAGGTCGAGTAAGATTGCCCCCAAGGAGGTCTTCCTGACCTGCCTGAGGATAGGTTCTCTGGCTTCTGCAGACTCTTCTTGTATTAATAATACTGAGCTACTTGTTTAGTATCTGTCTTCTCTACTGGCTCTGTGTTCTACAAAGCCAAAAGTCATGTCTATCTTGTTCTCGGCTGTTTTTCCAAAGATTAACACAGCAACAGTATACATGTAGGGCTCATTATTTATATTAAAATTAAAAATGCTCGTTAATGTTCAAAATCATAATTCTCCTCATTAAAATGTTTTAAAATCAAATTCAAACATCATGACTCAAAATATTTTAAGAAATTAGCAAAGCACCATGTCTCAAAGTTATCTAACTTTGAATTTGAATTTCTTATCTTTTGCAATATTCCAAGTGAATTTTCTGGCTTTCACTATACCTTGTAATTATCAAACTTTTAAAAGGCATAACTAGATGGTAAGTATCCTGACACTTCACATTAAAATCTAATATGACCCATAAATTCCCAAAACCTAATGTGAAGATTCAGTCTTGACATATTCATTTATGCTATTTTTAGATAAAGAAAAGTTGTCAGGACAAAGAGGTACTAGGTTATGAGAAAGGCTAATCTTTAGTGATACAATTTCAATGTATACACTAATATAGCTATAACTACTTTATTATTATAAAACAATTATACTTGACACTGCTATACTTTATTATAGCATAACAATTATACTCAACACTGCTATACTTCATAGTATTTGTTTAATAACATCCTGAGATTTTTGTCAACATAATTCAAAATGGTAATTCTGCTAAGAGGAATCTATCTTGATAAAAGCAAAATGTCTTCTTTCAAGTTCATCTCATATCGTAGAAAGATTTCATTACTATCGTTCTCAAGTCTTTGTAATAAAAAGCAAAGAAGAAACTAGTAAAGCAGGACAAGAAATCTTGTTCTTATAAAGAGATTTGAATCATATTTTAATTAAAGAAGAAATGGAAAATTTTTCCATTTAAGAGCTAAACGGGAAAGAAATCTAAAGATCACCAAGCAATCTTCCTTTCTCTTCAAGGCAGGTTTCTTGACAGAATGCCCCTCAAACCAGGCACAGGTTAGGCCAGATCCCTTTAAAGGAATCATCAGACAACACCCATCTAAGCAGTATTCTCTAAAAGAACTGGTCTGCTTTCTTCAAAAACATCAATATTATGAAAGACAAAGATGCCAGGCTTTTCCAGATTAGACAGACTTGACATCAAATCCAATGTATGAATAACACTGGGCTGGACACTGTACTAAGGAGGACATCACTGGGAAAACTGTCAATGTTGGAATAAGTGTACAGATTAGGTAAACTTAGTTAACCTATATGATCTCTTTGCCACGGGTGCACAAGAGAATGTGCTTGTTCTTTATAACTACATACTGAAGTGCAAATGGAAAAGGAACATGACACATGCAACCAACTCTCAAACCGTTCAAAAATAAATGATACATATTTTTAAGAAATACATTTTCAGAAATAAAATATAAAAATAAAGAATTGAGTCTACTGAAAAAAATGAAGCTGGGCTTGTTGGAAAGGAGGTAGATGTTAGAATTTCACCTGCTGAAAGAGATATACACTAATGAAAGAACAAATAAAAACTTTGTGGATTTAGACATTGTTATTTTCCAGAATGTAGCACTGACCTATGATACAGGTAGCAAGAAACCTATGATGGCCAACAACTTTTACATCAAATGCAGAGGTGCTTCTACTAAGGACTGATTTGGGAACCAAATTTCTTTTAAGAAAGTCAGTTTGAGTACCCAGAAAGTAGGAGTAGCATTTCTCTCCTGTCCAGTGCTAAGTTCCCCATATACCTAGTTACCTAATATATCTTTCATTACATATAGGTACACAGTTCCCATTAAAAGGTCAGACTGAGGCTGACTTTTTAAAAAATCACAGAGCTAGAGATGGAGCGCAGTGTCCCGCCTCTTGCCCCGCATGTACAAGGCCCCGGGTTCAATTCACTTCCACCCCCCAAAATTATCATGACCCTATTTACTCCATATGTGGCAAGCTGGCCATGAAAAAGGATCTTTCCTTGTTCAAAGAGACTCTAATAGCAGTAAAGATTTTTCCTGAGCAGCAAAGAAACCTTTTGTATAGCATCTAGCTTAATTAGGCCATCAGAAACAACACTTTTTATACTTAAAGCTTACCAATGAAATATATCTTAGTAGTCATAATGATCTGAACCAATCACTTAGCAGGTAAACTTATGCATAATAGTTAAACAACAAAATCAAGCAGTTTTAACAATTAAATTCAAATTGTTGTATCACAGTTGTCACAAATTAACAAGTTTGCATGTTCTTCCAACACTGGTAATACCTACTCCATCCTCTCCTAATCCAAAACACTCCACACATCACCTATGTCAGCATATCATAGCAAGACAACAACATAGTATTACCGCCTAAGAAGTTACTACATGTATACATATGAATTAACAAGTCTCTTTTAAGTCAGAATCAAGCAAACACATTCTCCTTATCTTGCATTTACTAGAACATGACAAGGTTAACCAACAAAGAACTCAGTGTTTCCCCATACACTGTCAAGACATTATTAATATATCCTATAAATTCCATTTCTATTCCATTCTTCTAAAATGGAAACAGGTGACTATTTTTAAAAAAGTTAGGACTGTAAATGCTCTATAATTTAATAGAAATATTTATGAATATCTGAGTATCTGACAATAATCTTTTACATTTCATTGTTTAACATTTAACACCTGAATGCTTCAAACATGTGTGACAGAAATCACCTTGGTACAACGCCCAAGGAGTGAGGTAATGCCAGTAGAAGTCAGATTTCTGAATTTAGGAGGAAAAGAAAAGATTCCACTACCACTATCTTTGAACATGACTAAACATAACCCATGTGAGAAGTTTTCATTTTCACTTGACCTTCTAACTTCTGGGCCACTATCATGATACAAACATACATCATTTCCACTTAAGAAAATTTAAAAAAAAAACAAAACTCATTTATGGCGTATTGCTTGAAGTGGGAGTGGGAAACTGGGGAAAGGGAAGAATTGGGAAAATGTTTTCACTGTACTTCTGACTCTTCTCACCTACAACTTTAAAGGGAGCTGCAGAAATGACCTTCACAGTCTCTATCTCCAAAAAGAATATGTAATCACCAAAATACCATTTTAGATCAATTTTGAGAAGGGACAGAGGCTTGGAAATTTTTAATATCGACCTCGCACTTCTGAAAAATGAGGAGACACCTATACAACAGCATCCAGCATACACCTTGACAGCCTCAAATTCCCTTAGCAGAAAATGTCTATTTGTGTTTAATGAAAAAAATGGTAATGTACAGCTGTTCAGACATTTTTTTTAAACTGGAGTTAATTATAGATTTATTCATTAAATACCATATAACAAATATCACTTACTAAGCCGTGCTTCTACTGTCTTTTAATAAATGAGATATAATAAAGGTCATACACATAACATTTCCATATAGAAATACAGTTTTAGAGAAGTTAATGTAAAAGAGGTATGGATTCCATCCCAGTACATCAGTTCTAATAACACAGATTAAAGACAGGGACTGTAAAAATCAAACTATATTTTATGAAATTAATGAAAGAGCTAACAGGAAGGATATTTAAGAGTATTAATTTGAAATATATATTCTCCCTGAACTCTAGTTGCCAAGAGAACAAGCAGTATGAACAAGAGAACATGCACCTGCATTTCATATATTGACGCTTTTGATAGTGATCAGGACATAAATGCAAACTTGGAGCAACACAAGGAGGCCCCCAAACCCCCTGAAAACTGTGTTTTTTACGTTGGTGTAAGAGGGGCATACCTTGTTTTATTCAGTAGGTGTACTCCTATATGGCAAAATCAGAAATGGAAATTTTCTCAATGACTTAATCATAAATTTCAGAACTAAAATGCTTCCAAACGGGAGTCCAGTCCTCGTGTCTGCGTGACATGAGTAAAGGGCAGGGCAGGAGGGGAGGGCTCAGGTAGAGTCAAGCCACTTGGCCCACACACGTGGTTAGTTAGCAGCAAAGCCCATGTTCCAGTCCAGGTCTGCAGGACTCTGGGAACTCGAAGGGGAGTGCCACTGTAACACTGAATTGTATTTTAAATACCGCATGTCTGTCACTTCATGAAATCTTGAAAGAAATAACAACTACACCAGTATTTAAAATATAGCTCAACTTAAATTTTCTTTAAATTCTACCTAATTTCAGAGATACAGAGCTGGTCCATAAAACGTAACATAAATCTAAACAGCCTAGTTTTCTAGATAGAATTTTTAGCCATACTTAGCAAAAATTTTGCATTCCTTACTGTATAATTTTTCTATTTACTAAGACCAGAAGAATCCTTAGGCCACCACTGAAGGATTTAGTAATCTATTCAATTATTTATAGTCTTATCTGCTCAAACAAATGCTCAAGTAAACTGCTGAATGAAGATCTTTACTCCTAATTCTACTAGAAAACCATAAATATACCACACCCAAATTCTTCCCTGCCATTCCTTTTTCCTAGTTGAATGAGGAATGCTCTGTATCAAGAAGCAACCTCAAAACCCCCATTCCATTACTTAGGACAGGGCAGGATCAAACATTCGAAGGCCCAGTTGGGAGAAGAGAACTAACATCCAAAGACTCAGGACACATGTACTGTAATTAATTACAGAAGAGAATTTTCCTGAAGAAAGTGAAATAAAACACTAAAGTAGATATTACAATTTTAAAATAGAAGCAAATAAGCTATTTTTAATTTAAAACTATGGAAAAGAAAATCATTTGTCTTTATTTTTTTTTAAACTTCTACCAAAATAATCACTATTTTGTATGATTCTGCCTTTTACAAGAACCTCATTTGTAATAATCTCCTTACAGAGCTAACATCCATTTCAAATCACAGCCACAATTTAAGTTCGAGTACAACAACTTTATTTCATCTTTGGCATCATCTGATAGAACAAAATGGAGAAATCAACTGCTAAACATTGAGAAATATGCAAATACAGAAAAACAAAAACAATTTAAGTACTAAAAATGAAAAGACTTTTTGTGGATTGTAATAAAGTTAACAATCCACTATGAAATTCACATCATCCGAATAGCACCATATAATACATTTTCCACAGCATAAGTACTTAGCCTCAGAAACTGATAAAATATTTTTCAGCTAAAATAAAAGTTGAAAAACATCATAAAACATTTAGCAAATTCTCTACACCTATAGTTAGGGCATCGCGACTCCTGTGTCAAGGCTGTGTCAGGGTGGGTAGAGGACTGACCCCTCAGTTTTCAAGGCAGCTGGGACACCTCGGCCTGGCCTGAGGTGTCAGAGCCACTTCCTCCAAGTCTCATCCACTCATCCCAAGTATGGTACAACCATTACCTTACGCTGTCTGCTTCATTACATAGAAAGGGTTAGAAAACCCTCCATAAATAAATCCACCCACACACAGAAGTATCCAAGTTTTCCTTTAATCTCTAGAGAAACATTTTTAAAATGTTACTTAAGCCATCATTCTCATCCAAATAGGACTGGAAATTCTATCTAAATTTTAATGACATGTATTCCTCTTTTTTTTTTTTTTTTTAATTTTTACCATGCTTTCATAAACTCTTTTCTTTATAAAACAGGACTTCTGATATGCTCAGTTCCCACTTTTTTGTAAACTTACAGCCCTGTAGAAACTATAGGCAGCATAAGGTGGACCTCTGTAACACTCTCAAACCTCTACTCAAGAGCAATTTTTTGGCTAGAGAAAATTAAGTGGGAAAAAAAAAAAAAGAAATGTAATTCAGTCTGATTTAAAGAAAGCTTAAATAAAAAGAAGCAAAATCGTGTCTGTGTTAGTGGGTCAGAGCCCTGGCCCATGGTGACGTCGGGGACATCACAGATTCAGTCACTAAGTCAGCTGGCATTAGGTCAGCAGCTTCCTGTAATCTGTAGCCTCAGCAGAGTGAGCAGAAGCCTTTTCAGTCTATCTCATAATGGAAGAACAGTGCTGTCCCAGTCCCTGGTTTTAAGCAAAGGGCTTGGCTACTGACCCTGCTTTATATGGAACACTTTGATTTACAGTTACCCCACAGGGTCAAACTTCCTGCTGCTTTCTCCTTTTAGCTCTCTTACACTTCATGTTCTGTTACATTTCTGATCCAGAGAGATGTTGAACATGTTTTGGAGTACGCTTGTAATCCCAGTACTTGGGAGGCTAAGACAGGAGGATCATGGGTTCACGGCCAGTCCCAGCTATTTAGTGAGGCCCTCCACAATTTAGTGAGACCCTGTTTCAAAATAAAGAATAAAAATAGGGCTGGGAGTGTAGCTCTGAGGTAGAATGCCTCTGGGTTCAATCCTCGGTACTAAAAAAAAATAATTAACTAATTTTAAAAATGCAAAATAAAAAAACTAAACTCTGACATTATATTCCATCCAAAGTTTCCATAATCAGAAAATCTATATTTCAAAACTGCCAGGGAATGCCAACCAGGATAAAATCTGAATTCTTCTTCATTCTCTAAAAGCAAACAGTTAACACAAAATAGTAAAATCCAGTTCTGTTCACAAGCAGAAGTGGATAGAAATGGACAGGCAATATTACTTATATACCACTCCCTTAAAACTGAGAAGCCAAAATCTATATCAAATTTGGTGAAGTCCAGGATATCCTTGTTTCCTTAATCCATCAAAGGCATTGATAGAGATATTTTTGTTTTGTTTTGCTTAAATATATCAACCCATGTTACCCAGTAATTTAATTTCCCATGAGAAAACCTCTCCTAATTATAGCCAGTGGCAATATTCCCTGTTAATATTTCTAAAGAGTCATTTTCCAATGGCTAGTCAGAAGAAATTTTCAAATGATAGAACTAAATCATCCAAGAAACTAATGACAGATTTTCTTATCACATCTAACTTCTCAGAATAAATCAAACATCAAAAAGTTTCTCCTTGGGGTACGTGTTGGCTCAGGCTTGTAATCCCAGTACTTGGGAGGCTAAGACAGAAAGATCACAGGTTCACGGCCAACCTTAGCAATTTAGTAAAGTTCTCAGCAACTTAGCTAGATCCTATTACCAAATAAAAAATAAAACAGGGCTGGAGGTGTGGCTCAGAGGAAAAATGCCCCTGGGTTCAATCTCCAGCACCAAAAAATAAATTAATTAATTTTTAAAAGGTATCTCTTTGCTTTATTTGAGAAAATGTACAATACTGGGAGGAAACAGATTTTCAATCTCTGAAGAAGTAACATAATTCCACATTGTCTAACAACACGTTTTTTGTTTTTTGTTTTTTTTTCTTTTTTTAGAACAACACTGCAAATGTTTGTTGTTTTACTGAAATAAAACAAAGCAGCATACTTACTCATGACTGGAAATGTCTCTGTATGTTGTCCCAATCAGATATTAAATCAAAATTTGCTGTCCAAGATTTCTCAGAGGAATACATGTCCTATTCTGGAAACAAAAGAGAAAAGAATAGTATTTTCTAAAGGTCAATATTTAAAATAAAGTTTTTTTTTAAAGAAATGAATAAAATAATTTTATTTCAAAAATTTTCTACTACTTCCAGAAGAACCCCTATCATCATCTATTAAATATAAAAATTACTAATTAATCTTTAGAACATCATGATTCAATTCACATTTCTCTTTTTCTGACACAAATTATTTAAAAATAAATAATGTGCTAATAATATATAAACAATATAAAAATAAATATATATTAAGTAATCAGAAATAAATAATATATATTAAGTAATCCCCATATAGAAACTTATTAACAGATGTCCTTCATCTTCACTACTAAAAACGTATTCTTTCCCATTCCCAAGTAAGTAAATCACAGAAAGAAAGCACTCCATCTAAGGTAAGCACAGCACATCACACCTGCTAAAGCTATTTCAATTGCATTTAAGTGATTTATATAAGTTAAAGATCACCAAGTTATTGCTATAGACTTTCTCCATTAATGGACATTTTCTCATTATAAAGGTAATATGGGTTCATTGTTAATAATGATAATAATAATAATAATAATAATAATAATAATAATAATAATAGGAACAGCAGCAAAGTACAAAGAAAATTTCTCTACAATGCCCCTACATTTACCCAATCATGTGGAGTATGTTTCCTTGTAAGGCAATTTTTCCAGGTATTTTAAAAATTATAGTTGAGCCAGGCATGGTACACAAATGTCTACCTAAATCTAATATATATAATTTCACAGATAAATCAAGAACAAATTCAATATAAAATTCATACTTGTATTACCTCCTGCATAGCTTCCTTCATAAACCAGAAGCTACTTCTTGCAATCATCAAAAGTAATGGTTATTCTACTCTCTAAATTAATTAAGAAAATAGCATATTAAAGCCCTATGCTTCTGAATCAAAGTCAAGGTAATACGTTTTAAAGGCACAATGCTTGCCCCATCTATATATTTACTCATTTGATGTACTATACATGAGACGTACACACTTACAGAATGAAAAAAGACTGCCTCAGCATTTGTATGTACAGCATGGTTCATATACTGTAATTAGCAGTGGCATATAATCATAGTCCTGCCACACAATCACCTGACCCTCAACCCACGTGCTTTCTTCTTTATCTGTGCACAAGTAAATTATTTCTATTTCCAGATAACCCAATTATCCAAGAGGAAGTAAAAAGCTATATGAAAAAACCTAAAACAACATGTGATCCATATATTAGTTTTAGAATACACGATCAGGGTTTCTCACAATAAATACACTTTCTTGATGGTGCTTAGACGATCTGTTTCCCTCCTCAGAAACTACGAAGGGAACAGGCAAGCTGAATGATAACAAGGAGAGGCAGTCCCGCGTTACAAACACGCAGAATAGATTAGACGTCCACAGAAGACCCAGAACTCTACTTACATTTATACTTGTAGAATCCAGTCTGTGCCTAGGGACTTCCCTCTTGTTAATGTTTTTATAAAAAAAAAATATCTTACATTTAAAATTCCTAGATGGTAACATCAAAGCACCTTATATTATATAATACTCTCTTCCTGCCTATAACCATAATGAGCCAAATACTTTTCACAGATTTAAATTCTTAAGACATCAAGAATTTTCATACTATCCTCAAAAACTCATAAACACTGGATTTATAAACTTACCATCTGAAGTAATAGATGCACATATGTCTTTTGTTTACAAATATGCAATCCGTGTGTTAGAATATAAAATGGATCCATTCTTAGAAATAGATTTACAAATGATATATAATTGAAATTACTTGTTCAAGATTCTTTATGTCAATCTCAGCTTTAAAATATAGATCCCCTTACTGACTTTCAAAGCAGGAAGTCTACCAATTATTTTAAGCAACAAGGCAGTTCAGTAGCTTTCTCCTCCCCTAAGTACTACCTTTCCCACTGGACATACAAAAACTTACAAGACTTTTACTTTCTGTTTTGTGCCCCATCCAAAAGGGGAAAAAAAGTAATGTGTCTCAAATCCACAACATCACATAGAGGTATACTGAAGTATTTCTGCAAAACGTGGCCTTTAATCTCATTTTTCAGGCACTTTGGTTTTGGGAGTCTGGCGGGCAGAACTGACTGCACCAATTCTAACTGGAGGCTGCAAAAGCACTGAGTTTGCCTTCAATATCTTGTACTACTGCAATGCACCATGAGAAATGTACACCAAGTGGCTGAAATGCACACCAGGTGGCTGCTCGCCCCAAAGTGAGTAGATATCCGGCACATAACTAATGCCAACACACAGCTTATAGCCAAACACAGTCAAAGTCAGCAGAGATTGCAGACCTACGGGTTACTATATGCCACTGAAATGTTGCCATTGTTACACAGCATTATTACAGCCAACGACAGCTAATACAGAGTAAAGGTACTAATTTTACAAGCAAAATAAATAAATTTTCAAGTAAAAGATTTTAAAATGTGGCTGGATACTATTCATAAGAAACTTACCTAAATCAAAACACATAAAGGCTGACTAGAAGCATTGAAAAGTTTGTATGATGCATGTGTATGATGCAAAAACTAATCAAAAGGGAGAGATGTGGCTCTAGCAACTCTTTGACATCTGTGCTAGTATGGTGAAGAATACGCACAGCAATGCTCTTTAAAATAGCAAAAAACTGGAATTTTCATCAGAGAATGAGTAATTATGTCATCTTCATACAAAAAGAATTATGAAACAATTAAATGAATAAACTAAAGTTGCATACCAATAAATAAATCTCACAAATACTACTGATATATATTTATGTTACTGCATTTATTATATATTCATATATATACACAATGTTGCAATGATACAGTGATATCATTTATATAATGTTACAAAATACATAAAGCTAACAACTGTTGGGGGGTGTTCCTTGTGCAGGGATATACACACATGTAATGTACTATAAAGAAAAGCAAGGGAATGCTGGACCCTCACTTTGAGGCTGATGCTTTCAGCAAGCCAGGATATGATGGGAGTAGGGAGAGGCCATCCAGGAGGGGACTGGTAATGTTCCATCACTTAAGATGGAGTAAGGGTTGGAATGGACATTATGCTGGTCTTTTGCATGAATGCTATATTTTATAGTATTTTAATATGGAAAAGCAAAATTTTTCCAACAAAATTCAGAAAAGATATTATTATAAAAGTAACAAAAACATATGAAACTACACTACAAAGGAGTTAAATGCAATTACAATCTTAAAGCCATAATTAAGAGGCAGAAACAGTTGTAGTAACTCATTTATTCCTTAAAAGTAAGACAAAAACAAGTGATAGCCAGTTCCACCACAAATTGCAAGCCAGCTTTTATGTGAAAAGACTTGTGTTATTCCTTATTCATGTGTAACAGCATCTGGCTATCCAGAGAGTTGTATTATTTTTGCTGTCTGATCTCAGCTGTCTGACCACTGAAGCTTCTGATCTCACCTTCACAGCTGTCGAAGCCTAGCTCATTTTCTAGCAGAAATTCCCTGAGCTTATTTCTCAAATTGCTATTTGTTGAACTGTCCTTTCCCTCTCCTCCAAAAGAGCTTAACAAAATTTCCTTCACTGAAGCATTATTTATAACAACAAAAAAACGTAAGCTTAAATGTCCAGTAACACGGGGCTAACTGAATTGTTCATTTACATGTAACAGACCCATGTCTACTAAAAATGTCTCAAAGAAACTTTAATAACAGTGAATGAATGAATACTCGGAGATGGGCTTTACATAGTTGCCTCGAGTCAGCAAGAAAGAGATGTCAAAAGATGCCTCATTCAAGTAAAATTTATTTCCTCAAAGGCTTCTTAAGCCAATAATTAAATGACAGATAATTACTTACTCTGCATTCAACAAACATTTACTAAGCTCTCAGGAGCCAGGCACATCCTAGGCACAGCAGATGCAGCCACGCACAAAACAAAGAACCTATAAAGAAGCTACTCTCGTGGAAGACACAGGGTAGCAATTCTAGTGCCTTCCTTTCCTAACTCAGATTCATAGCTCATCTGTTCCACTATTTATGTCACGGCAGATTCCCAGGTAAGGCTGTCTCAATCTAAGTATTAAAGCAATAACTTCAGTTAATATTAAAGTCATTATTCATCGACACAGAAGGTCTCACCATTGTACTTTCACAAGTCTTGGGCTTTCTATAAATAATGCTCTCGCTGCAATTTATACCCCCTTAAAACACAACGCTAAGTTCCCACAGCTTGAAGTACTTTACCAGCATAAGTACAACAAATTTTGTCACTACTAGATGAACGTTTTGTTTATCCTACTCATCAAATCAACAAAATACTTCCTGCTAATAAGATCAAAGGATGAGATGGGCCTAAGTGCAAAATGAGAAATCTTTTGGTTTCACTGGTTTGTTTACACATGTATGGCAATGAAGCATGAGATTAAAATGAGACCAAATTTCCCCTTCCACAGGTAGAATTTAAGCTAGGTTTCCAAGAAGGACTTAGCAGATTTTAGTAGCTTTATGCTCGTTAACATGTCAACCTGCAGGTATTTAAGAAAGCAGATGTCCTTTCCAAGTCTTCTTTCTTGTTTCAGTTATAGTCAGGGCCTTAGAAACTTGGCTTATAATGTTATGTTTGCCTTATGCCCTTGATAAATCATATCATAACTGTGCAAAATGAATGAGCTCTACAGATAAAAGCTAAAAGAAGGTTACAATATCTCTGGTTCTCAGGAACCTAATAGCTTTAAAAGTCTGTTAAAAATTCCAGACTGCCAACTATCATACTGAGTATGACAGCAAATACCATTAGGGAATATTTAAAAAGCAGACAGTTCTCACCAGGCATGGTGGCCCCATGCTCGTAATCCCAGTACTTGGGAGGCTGAGACAGGAGGATCACAGGTTTGTGGTGAGCCTCAGCTACTTAGTGAGGCCCTCCGCAACTTAGTGAGAACCTGTTTCAAAATAAAGAATAAAAATAGGACTTGGGGTATCGCTCGATGGTAGAATGCCCCTGGGTTCAATCCCCAGTACCACAAAAAAAAAAAAAGCAGCCAATTCTAAGCCTTATAGTTTATATCTAGTTAGATTCTAAACACTAAACTGTATTCACCCATTCACTTAATAAATGTTAATTTAGCTCTGTGATATGCCTAAAAACACTTCTCAATTGGCAAAAGCAGTCAAACTTGATTGTAACCATCCTGCAGCTAACAGAACATATTCAGAACAAAAGTACTTAAAATACCTGGAGTGAAGTGGGAGTCAAAAGCATTGAATGAACATGAGTAAGTTTATAAGCCAAAGGGTGTAAACAGAGAATTGAAGAGAGTGTCAACACAATTGGAATTCAGCACAATAGCAGTAAAATGTAAGCCTCACAAGAAAATCATCCAACATAGGAAAATTCTAGAGGCAAATAGGTTACTGCTCGGCTTTTAACTTGAAGAATTAGATCAAGTCATTTCACCTCAGTTTCTTTATCTGCAAAGTCAGAGTTAAATTTTGCAGCCTGCCTGCTACTCAGGATTTTAAGGAGATTAATGCATGAGAAATGCTTGATAAACTAAATATTTTACATAATATTTTATGTAGTTGACACATGTATTAATATTAACCCTTTTTTGATCTTATTAAGAAATAAACTAGCTGAAATACAATTCTTAAGTTTTCTTTCTAGCACTGTACTATTTATGACTTCAAAACTAATTTTGCTTAAATGAGTAACTGAGAAAGATTCTCCTTTGCTTGTCAGAAGTAGGATTGGTAAACCAGCTATGAGCTAAAACAAACCAGTCTAAAATGCTGGTTTTAAAAAAAAAAAAAAAAAACAGGGCAGAAGCAATGGACACTGGAAACAAAGTCAAAGTGACGATTAACAGTAAAGTCGTCAAAGGTAGCCAAGTCTGTGGGGAGAATCTTGATGGCTTTCTTTTGGCAATCCTCAGTGATGACAAAAATTCTCCTTGAAGGAAAAAATTTTTGTAATAGAAAAATATTTGCCAAACAAGTCTGATGAATGAGCTTAGAATCAAACTGATAATAAAGCACTGGATCACAAGCAAAATGAGATATAATGTGAGGTATTTAAGGGTAAGGCTCAGTATTTCCAAAAGGCAAGTTCAAAAAGTGATTCCAGAAACTTCTCTTCAACAATTAATACATACAGTCTTAGAACTTGAATACATATTCTAAAATGCTGCTATAAAAATTAGCCTATTACTTCCCAATGAGACCCTTCTACCTAGTCCCTATTTTCCAAACACTAAGCACTTGACTGGGAAAGTAAAACACAAACACATGAAAGTTACATAAAAGATGAGAG
>PVLC010000807.1:162323-175466 GCA_004027655.1 Graphiurus murinus
GCACGCTTGTAATCCCAGCATTCGGGAGGCTGAGACCGGAGGATCCGGGTTCGCGGCCAGCCTCAGCTACCTAGTGAGACACTCCGCAACTTAGTGAGACTCGGTTTCAAAATAAAGAATAAAAAATAGGGCTGGGGGTGTAGCTCGGAGGTAGAATGCCCCTGAGTTCAACTCCCAGTACTGCAAAAAAAAAAAAAAGATGAGAGAAATGCATTTCCAACAACGGCAGACCAGATATTACAGACCAACTCTCTTGCTTGAAGACCAAGAGCTGGCCAAAAAAATACACTAAATACAATTTTAAGTTTTTAAAAAATCAGGGATATAAGTTGGTACCAACACTTTGGAAAACAGTTTGCTAAGTAACTACTAAAACTAAATATGTCTACCTGAACAATTCCATTCCTAGGAATTTACCCAAAAGAAAGTTCATATGTTCAACAAAATACATATATAAGAATGTTCAGAGCAGCTTTATTATAAGAGCAAAAAAACTGAAAGAACCCAGATGTCTACTAAAAGTAGAATGAATAAATTGAGATATTCATGTATTAGGTTACTACTATGGCAAATGTATTTTCCAATAATGGTCACTGAATTATTTCTGATCCTACACATTCTTCCAGAATCTTGTCTCTCCTCATTCAGAAGCAGAGTCCATTTCCCCTCTCTTGAAAGTGTATGCTTATAACTGTCTTGAAGATTAATATGTTGTCAAAGTAATACCACATAAGCTCCAGTGCTAAGTGATAAAAGGCGGCAGAGCTTCTGTCTGGCTTACACTCCCTCCTCTAACCCTTCTTCCCCACCCCTACCTCCTCCCTTGGAATACAGCCACAGTGCTCATGTTGTGAGCAAACGCAGGCCACATTGTGAGGCCACATTTGTGTGTCCCGTCATCAACCACCAAGACAGGTAAGCAAGCCTTCAGACCCTGCCCTCAAGCAGGCCTAGCTAAAACAGAAAGCAGACACAAGCATCACCCAAATTGCAGATTTGTGGAGAAAGCAAATGGTGCCATTTTTTTTAAGCCACTGAGTTTTGAGGCAATATTTTAGGCAGCCACAGTAACTTGAATAAGTATTTTGGCAACAAAAATAAACAAGGCTACATTCAACAACATGGCTGAAATTCACTGGCAAAACAATGTTGAATGAAAGAAGTCAGATGCATAAGAGCATATGAGACTATTTTTATGAAAAACTAGAAAACACAAAACTATAGTAATAGAAAACTGAGTCATTGTGAGTTGAGGCAAGAGTCAGTAATGATTGGGAAGGAGTGTGATAGCACTTGCTAGGGTGCCAAAAACTGTTCTCTATATTAAGCTGAGTGTGATTACACCATTAATTACATTTATAAAAGTTCTGCGGATATACATTTGAGTTTAGGGAGGATACCAAAGAACTAACAAAAGAATGAGGAATGGCCAACCACAGTCCAACAGAGAACAAAACTCCAGAATGGAAAGCATGGTACCCTAGGACTTCTTTACTTCAGGAAATGCTTGCCGCATCAAACAGGTGCCTGAGAGGCTAAATTGCACTTAGGAAGCCTTAAAGGACAGGAGGACAAAATGTCAGAGTACAAGATCCACCAAGAAGTCATCCTCTGCTTTGGAATAAGACCTCAAAAAAACTGAATCCGCAAAGGAAGGATAATTTGGAAGTAAATTAAACCAGCCCTTGCATAGATTTTTAAAAAGAAAAAAAATCCTCAAGTTTAGATAAGAGTGATCCCAAGTGCCTGAACAAAGCATAATGCAAAGGCCAACACACAGTCAATGATATGCAGGCACACAGGAGATACCTTGAGAAATAAGAGACCACAAAGGAAAAAAAACAAAAACCTATAGAACTCTGGGGTAGAGTTACCATGTTTATTCATCCAAAGAGATATGTGCAAAGCTTGAAATTTTGGACAGAAAACTAGAAACTACAAAAAGTGGCACAGTGTATTTGAAAAAGAAACAAACTGAAATTCTAGAAATGGAAAATATATTCACTAAAATTTAAAACTCAAGGAATAAATCAAAAGCAGACCAGATAAAGATGAATACTACTAATAAAGTAGAAGACGGGCCAAAAGAAAGTACTCAAAACAAAAAAGAAACTTAAAGATGAAAAAATAAGAGGTGAAATATACGGACAATGAAGTAAGAAGATCTAATATTGTATAATTGAGTTCCCAAAATGTCTACGCAAGAGAATGGAGAATGCTGGGTGTGGTGGCACGAGGTTGAGACAGGGGGATCACAGGTTCGTGGCCAGCCTTAGCAACTTAGTGAGACCCTGTTTCAAAAATAAAAGAATAAAATAGGGCTGGGGATGTAACTCAGAGGTTGAATGCCCCTGGGTTCCATCCCCAGTAAACACACACACACACACACACACACACACAGAGGAAAACCTTGTATTTGAAGAGATGATGGCTGAGAACTTTCCAAAACTGATGAAAGACATCAAGTCACTGCATTAAAATACTATATACTGAGCCGGGCGTGGTGGCGCATGCTTGTAATCCCAGCATTTTGGAGGCTGAGACTGGAGGATCTGGGTTCGCAGCCAGCCTCTGCTACCTAGTGAGGCATTCCGCAACTTAGAGAAACCCTGTTTCAAAATAAAGAATAAAAAATAGGGCTGGGGGTATAGCTCGGAGGTAGAAAGCCCCTGAGTTCAGTCCCCAGTTCTGCAAAAAAAAAAAATACTATATATCTAAGGCAAGGACACAGCAAGAGGGAAAGGAGAAGGGAGGGAAAAAAGGGAAGACAGGACAAGAAAGGAGGAAGGAAGAAAGGGAGAGAACCATCTAATGTCCAAAGACAAGGGAAATATTTTTTAAAAATAGCCTGAAAAAAGCCAGGCGTGATGGCGCACACTTGTAATCCCAACATTTGGGAGGCTGAGACCAGAGGATCCTGGTTCAAGGTCAGCCTCAGCTACCTAGTGAGGCATTCTGCAACTTAGTGAGACTCTGTTTCAAAATAAAGAATAAAAAATAGGGCTGGGGATGTAGCTTGGAGGTAGAATAGGCAATAAACTGCAGATGACTTTCAAACAGAAACAAAGAAGCCAAAACATCAAGAGAATAATCTCCCAAAGAACATATAGATACAAGCATATTTCCAATCTAGAATTCTATACCCAGCAAAAGTATCTCAACAATGTAGCTGAAATAAAGTCATCCTCAAACAAAAAGTTAGAACATCTGTCAATACTGGATCTACTCTCAAGAAAATACTAAGCATATTCTTTAGTCAGAAGGAAAATTATTCCAAATAAAAGCTCAGGAGTTGGAAAGAATGAGGAAAAGAAAATGCAGTAAATCTAACTGAATAATAACAACATAAAACAACAGAAACATGTCTGTGTGTTTAAAACATATATGCATTTTAAAACATAACAATCATGAAATAAGGAAGGAATGAAACTGAGTTACATGGTTTTAAAGATCTTTCATTGTTCAGAAAAAGGGCAAAAGTCTCAATTAATATTATACTTTAATAGGTCAAGAATATATA
Organism: Graphiurus murinus; assembly: GCA_004027655.1. NCBI lineage: Eukaryota > Metazoa > Chordata > Mammalia > Rodentia > Gliridae > Graphiurus > Graphiurus murinus. The sequence goes on from PVLC010000807.1 coordinate 165,844, forward strand.
TTACAGCCAGGAATGGTGGTACACACTTGTAATCCCAGTACTTAGTAGGTTGAGACAGGAGGATCACAGGTTCACGACCAACCTCAGCTACTTAGTGAGGCTCTCTGCAACTTAGTGAGAATAAAAAATAGGACTGGGGGTATAGCTCAGAGGTAGAATGCCCCTGGGTTCAATTCCCAGTACCGAAAAAAAGAAAATACATATTACATTTCTTAAGTAAACACTAAGGGACTAATAAAAGACTATATAATCTTAAGTTGATAAAAAAAGGAGGAAGTGGTAAAGTTATTTTTAAAAAACAAACCCAAAACAAAGATAGAAAAAGAAAAAATGAAGAACAGGTGAGACAGACTTCTAAGTTTAATTTTTAAGCATTTCTGTCAATAAAGAGTTATATACCAATTCTCGCCGGGCGTGGTGGCGCACGCTTGTAATCCCAGCATTCGGGAGGCTGAGACCAGAGGATCCGGGTTCGAGGCCAGCCTCAGCTATCTAGTGAGGCACTCCACAACTTAGTGAGACTCGGTTTCAAAATAAAGAATAAAAAATAGGGCTGGGGGTATAGCTCGGAGGTAGAATGCCCCTGAGTTCCATCCCCAGTACCGAAAAAAAAAAAAAAAAAAAAGAGTTATATACCAATTCTAAATGTTCCTCACACACATCTAACATTTATACATTTTGGCCTCTGCATCTATTCAATTTTTATTGTGACTGACTTTTCAAATTTTTATTTCACCTTATCTTTTCTTATCTTACTAGAGATATGCTAATAAGCATTAAATGCCCTAAATCCAAACAAAATGGCACAAGAAGAAAAAGTCTAAAATAAACTAACTTATAAATACTGTGTTAATTCCACAGTAACATATTAATTTGCCATAACTGATCTAAATAACATTATTTACTGCCAAATTAATATATTAAGAAGCTTTAAAGTTATATTTTCACCTATTTCATGAAAAACACTACTCTAATATTTATAATTCACTTGTTGATTCAGTGGAAAGAAAATTCCAGGATAAAATTATAACTTTTTCTACAGTCTTATCAATGTTAGTAAAACACAGGTACGACTACAGCTCTATCACAAAAAAAACTAAATAATCTCTTTAGAGCCAAAAACACTTAACAAAACAAGACATAAAACTTCAGAGTCAATCTGGATCTTTCTACATATTTTTCATTTTAGGGTAGAATGCTCCTACAATTTGAAAGAAGTAGGCATTTTAAGTGAGATAAGTCTAAGTTCCTCAAAGGGAAAATGCAATCAAAATACTATCCTGATATCTTAACCTCTGAAAAGAAATAAAGAATGTTTTCCTTAATATGTAATTCCAGTTTTACAGCTACAGAAACTAACAAGTAAACCAACAGTGAAGTAGACATCAGAGTGAGAGTAATTTCTGGGTCTATGTGGTTACAGGCAAGCCGACTGACTCCCTTTCCATAACAGTATGGAACAAAACTGAGCAGCTGCGTTCAGATGAGCGCACAGTGCCATGAGCCTTCTCTTAGAACCAACAGTGACTGCTCAGGTGCAAGGAGGGAACTAACCAATATGCAAAGCATTCTTACTTAACCTCAACAATCTCCTCAGCTCAGAGACTGTGTATATGTTCTTTTCTTACCCTCAAAGTTTCCCAACCCTCCACTCAAACCCCCTTCTTATCTACTATCTCTCTTCTCCTGATCCAGGTCTTACAAATCACTTTCTCAGGGAAACCTGCCCTGATTCCTCCAAAACCAAGCTAGGCTTTGTAGGTCTCTGAACATCAAAAGATTCATCCACCTGTTGAAAAGAAGGCACCTAACACAAATTCCTGGGGCCACAGAAGATATTCAAGAAATAATCACTGAATAAGCAAATTTGAGTTTATAATTCTCCCAATTTCACAAAGGAACAAGCTTCAAAAAACTTAAATAATATGCATGAGGTGATGTAGCCTAGAAATGACAAGGACCAGCTGAGAATCCCAATCTCTCTGACTCTAATTCCTATGCTGTAGTCCCCATGTTGTTACTTCCACTGTAAAAATGGGAGACACCTTTTAAAGGGAAAAAATTGAGTCTCTAAATATAATTAAATCACATCTGAGAATGGAATATGCTTCCCAAAACTCACACTGAAGGAACAAACTGTAACCTTCCGGTAATTAGTGGTTTGAATTGCACTAGTTACAAAACAAAAATGGTTAAAGTGAAATTGCAAACATAAAACCAGAAAATATAATCACTTCTGTCTCTCCCTACCTGAAGTAGCAATTCTCAAAGCTTTAGTATTCCTTCTTTTGTCAGTTTTCAATTGCCTTCTTCACAGTTTTTAACCAGAGTAATTTTGTTTGTTCTCAATTTGCTACTTAGCATGAACTTATTGGCCTATTTTCTACCCATCTTTACTGGCTACAAAATGTAGCAGTCATTGGTACAGATGGCAAAGACAGACCAGGGAAAACTTTGCTTGGCACTGGAGACCCAGATGGTATCTGCTGTGGCAGGTGGCTCTCTTGGTTCCCAATAATGCTTGAGGGTGATCAGTCAACTAATACATGGTGCCAAACCTGACACTTCCACTTACTGGCTTGCTTAACCAAGTCAGCTGTCCTCGCTGGGAGCTATTTGCATGGTAAAACATTGCTAAAACTGGTAATGGACTGTGCTCACTAGAAATAAGTACACTCGAGATTTTGACAATCTAGCTAAAAACAGTGAGTAAGCATCAACACTACAAGGCTCAGGGCCCAAATTCTTAATTTTTGGCAAATAATGCTTCTTTGAATAACTTTGTGACAACTCATTTAGTTCTTTAAATATATAATCAGCAAAGGAATATCTGTTGACTGGATACCTGTAGTTGCATTTAGTTTTCCATCAAATATTAATTTACACTTTAATTAGTGTATTTTTTCTCTTCTATCTTGACATATTTTAAGAATATAACACAGGATCAACATCTATTTTAATTAACTACTCCATGTTTACAATTTTTATTATGAAAGAACTCAAAAATAGTTTTACTAATTTTAGGGACTGACTGAGATACAAAAGCAAATTAACCACTGTTCATTTGATGCTGACTAATTAATTCTTATTGAGATGACGTCAAGAAAGTAAAAAAGGACCCTGACTTCCCCCTTACAAAACTTCCCGAGATTCAATATAGGAAGGAGTTGGCCAGCATGAGCTCAAAAGTTCTGTACAACTTTTCTGAGCTATAAAATGTTAAATATATACCCCAAAGATTTAATTATCTTTATAAAATAATTGATACATGATTGAAATTATTTTCTTCCAGCAATCAAAATACTTAAAACGGTGCCCCCACTATTTCCCATTCATGTTGCATTACTTCCAGACTGGATGTTACCCCCAATTCACTCAGTCGTCCCAGTTGGTAAAGGACAGAGCCTGTTAAAAGTCTTCTAAAAAGCATCTGCGGATTAAAGGGACTCGGGACAAGAAAGGAAGAAGAAAGACAACCCTCAAATTATAATTTCTATAGAAATGTCCACCTATCGAAGTCATAGACGTCTTTCCTCCCTCATTAGGAACCCCGCCGCACCATCCTACAAGTCCGGGAGCTCCAAACTCTTTTTTGCAAAACTTTGCAAGGGCGCACGCTTTTCCCGGCTTCCTCGATCCCTCATTCATGCCCAGCCTCCTGCGCCGGGTGGAAACAAAGTTCCGCCGCATCCAGGCAGTAATTTTTAAAGAACGAAGTCTGCCCGGGGTCCTGCCCACTTGGACTCTGGGGAGGACGCAACTGAAACTTGCAAAGGGAGACACGTCTCCCCGGGGACCGAAACTCGCGCTGGGGGAGGGGGCGGCTGGTTCCGCCTCCCCGGGGGCCGCGGGGCCCGGCCCGACCCCGCCCGCACGCCCCCCGCCCCGCGCCCTGCCAATCACCGCAGCCCCCCGCCCCGGGGGCGCCCGCCGCGTTCCCGCGGGCGCGGGGCGAGCTGGAGCGGCCGCCGCGTCCCCTCCTCCCGGGGCCGGGAATGGCGGCGTCCGGCTCCCGGGGCAGCTCCGAGCCCGCGGCCCCCGGCGCCGGCAGGGGAGGCAGGGCAGTTACCTCCGGACGGTCCGGGGGGCGGAGGCTGCGGGCGGCGGGCGCTCGGCGCGGCGCGGCGGTCCCGGGCGGCCGAGCAGGTCCAGCGGCGGCGGCGGCGGCGGCGGCGGCGGCTACCGCAGTGCCCTCCGCCCCATTGTTTCCCTTCCAAGAGGATCCCGGCGAAGCCGAGCCCGGGAACCAGGAAGTTCCCCGGCGCGACACCTCCTGCCGCCGCTATGGAAACGGCCCCCGCCTCCCAGGCCGGCTCGCCCGGGACCCCGCCTCCCAGCCGCCGGCCCCGCCCGCCTCACCGGCCGCTGCCAACCGTCGCCGCTGCGGCCGCGGCCGCCGCCATCTTGGCGCGGCCCCGCCAGCCCCTTCCCGGCGGCACGTGCGCGCCCGCCGTGCGCGCGCCCGCCCGCCGGCCGCGGGGCCGCGCGCCCAGGGCTGCAGGTGGAGGCGCCCCCACTCCCTTTCCTGGAGCGGCTGGACAGGAGGCGGCTCCCCAGTCTTAGGGGCGCAGGTGCTGCAGACCAGGACCCAGAGCGGGGCTTCGAGGCATTGCAGGGCAGCTACAGATCTTGGGTGTCTAATTGACCAGTCCAGAGGATGGCTGAGATCTGGGAGGGCGGTCCACAGAGTGTAGGGTCAGGACATGGCCTTTTTAGCTCATTTTGCATTTCTGGCTCAAGTGCTTCCCAGGCACCAGACCTTGGACACTTTTCACTTTTCTCTTTGCCTCCTTTTCTTCATCTGTTGAGTGGGATGGTGTTAGTGACTGCTTCATGCCATGCGTAGGGCTGTTACCTGGAGCAAGCGATTGCTTGGTAGTAAATACACAATGACTGCTCAGTAGAATGGTGCTGCTTCTTCTAACCGCTTCTGTCATTTTTCGGGTACGTGCTCGGTGTTCATATCGGCACTAGTGTAAGTAGGCTACTGTGTGCGATCCTGTTACGGCTTAAAACTTCTCAAATGCCCATCTTTGTCCCATCTTTCTCTAGGTCAACTTTCCTTTTTTAAATCGTGGAAATTGTCAAGAGTTTTCATCTCCACTGGCTCCCATTAAGAACTGCCATAAAAAGATGAATGGTGCAAACTTTCTGACACTGTAATTAGCTGACAGTTAAGTGATTTATTCAATAGAAGCTAGAAGAGTTAGAGTGTGCAAATAACTAAAAGACTTCCTGTCCTTGTTTCCAGGAACTAGAATTACTAAGCTGGCAGCTCCAGGCTGTTGTTATTCTTTCTCTTTTCCAATAATTGAAAACTGATACTAAGAACTCTTGGGGGCATTGGGCAATACAGCAATAGCGACTGCAGAAATGGGAGGAGGATGCAGGCTCATTGTGTCTTCCCTAGCACGCAAACTTTAAGAACTGTGAATGAAATTAGGTCTTAGATGGTCCCTAAGGCCCATTCTACCTCTCAAGTGTTGTAGTCTTATATAAACACTTTATAAGGTTTTTGTGCATGCAATGCTGGGGATTGAGCCCAGAGCCTTGAGCACGCTGAGTCCACACTCTCCCACTGAGCTCCATCCCCAGCTTAAATACTTTATTAGAAAATATAAGCCAGAGCTGGGCGTGGTGGCCCACACTTATAATCCCAGCATTTGAGAGGCTGAGACTGGAGAATCCGGGTTCTCCACCAGCCTCAGCTACTTAGGCACTCCACAACTTAGTGAGACCCTGTTTCAAAATAAAGAATAAAAAAAAAAAAAAATAGGGCTGGGGGTATAGCTCGGAGGTAGAATGCCCCTGAGTTCAATCCCCAGTACCACAAAAAAAAAAAAGAAGAAAAAAATATAAGCCAGGCATGGTGGTGCACACCCCTAATCCCAGTATTTGGGAGGCTGAGACGGGTTTGAAGCCATCCTCAGCAATTTAGTGAGGGCCTCAGCCATTTAGCCAGCCCCTGTTTCCAAATAAAAAATAAAATAGGAATGGAGGTATAGAATATCTCTGGGTTCAATCCCTAGCAACACACACATACACACACACACACATTTTTTCCCTCGGTTTTCCTTCATTCATTTAAACTAGGTTTACGAAGACTAGTTTGTTTCCTGTTGTAAGATTCTGATACAGAAATGACACTAATTTGATATATGAGTTGGCAAAATGCAGGTCAGGAGTTGGAAGGAAATGGGAAACTTTTCAATACCCAAATACTTCTTCAGAAATTAGGGAATTCTCAGATTAGCCATCACCCAGATTAAGATAGCCTCAATTTCTGACAGATTAAGACTTGGGAACCACAGAGATGCTCATGTCACTCAAGGGACATCAATGCAAACATCATAGACAAGACCCCCAAGTCACTAGTTAATGAGTTAATAGGATTTTTGGATGGACAACTCTAGTCCCTAACTGTAGACTTAAACTTATTTGGCAAAATGAAGTAGAAATTTCAGATTTTTTTTTTATTTTATGAATAATTGTAAAGCCACCATATGTTTCACTTAGGAGTACCATTGGCTCTGTTTTCTACTAGCACTCTGATTCAGTAGTATTATTAAAGTTTAGGAATCCCTATATTTTCCTCCAAGTCAATGTATCAACAGTCAGTCACCCCAGTGTAAAAACTGTACTGTTCAGGAGCCTGCCATAATTTTTATTATAAATATCTTGGAAGTATTGTTGAACAATAAGCATGAATTTTTGTCTCTCCTAATTATCACCATATCTCCAGCATTAGTGCTTGACATAGGCATAAAGTATGCCTATGCCATATGCCTGTAATTGGCAATATGCCTATTTAATGTTATCTGTAGGACATAGTAAATACAGGATGTATGTCAGTGGTTATCAAAGAAATAAAGATGGAACCATTTTTCCTCTAAACTAGGAACAGACCAACTTTTTCTTAAAAGGGAAAGATAATAAGCATAAAAGAAGCTTATTGGTGGCGCACGCTTGTAATCTCAGCATTTGGGAGACTGAGACTGGAGGATCTGGGTTCAAGGTCAGCCTCAGCTACCTAGTAAGGCACTCCGCAACTTAGTGAGACCTTGTTTCAAAATAAAGAATAAAATATAGGACTGGGGATGTAGCTCGGAGATAGAATGCCCCTGAGTTCATTCCCCAGTACAGCAAAAAAAAAAAAAGAAGAAGAAGAAGAAGAAGAAGCCATAGACAATATGTACAAGAATGAGGGTGGCTGGGTTTCACTGAAAAATTACAAAAATAGGTGGACTTGATCCTTGGAGCAATAGTTCATCAACCCTTTCTCTAAATAATTACATTTAGATTATAGTCACTCTAAAGTGAGATGACATGTACTAAAATGCCCTTCAGCTGAAGAAAAGGTAAAAAGCTTAATATTGATAAAATACTAAAAAAGTAAAAAGAGGTATTATTTAACAGCTTGTGCTACCCATTAAAATATTTCGCCATCACTAAATATTGGAACTACCTCTCAGATGTCAGAATGCAATAAGAGATTGATATTTGCATTTCATTTTTGCAAAAGTGTATGTGTCATGGTAAAGACAACACTTAAAATGTTGCCAAGGGTAAAAGTACATGTTTAAATCCCCCACAGGATACCATAATAACTAAGGCCAGAAGTACAATTTGTGGCAAGAACATAAAAACAAAGAACATAGAAAAAAATTCCAAAACAAATTAACCATCTTCCACTATCATCTTCAAAGTATGGATGAAAGGGTCAGGGCTTGAGTCTCTTGTAAACTGAGACTTTGCAATGTGAATCCATGGCTATATGATCCATTTAATTTTTCCAAGAGGGGTAAGCAGATAGCTCCCTAAGGCAGAGGGGGGAGTGGTTTTGAAAGAAGGCTGTGGACAGCTTTGCGGTGCACATATTTATCCCCACCAGCCACTGTAATTTCTGAAATTTCACAAGAAACCAATGTTCTTCTATGGATTCGAAAAGTCATTACCGATAGCACTGCATATACTTCTTCTTCATGGGGAAAAAGTAGATCAGTCAACATCTGTATACTGAATATAAGAATGAATCCATGGGCAATCAACAGCTATGCCCACACAGCTCATATTTTAAAAGGTATCCTTTGTTTAAAAGATAAGTGATTAATTGCAAAGCAAAAAAAGAATCCATGGAAAGATAGCAAGCTCTATAGAATTGCATGCACGATTTTGTATACATCACTTGTCCCTTATAATGATCAGTGTTTGTCTCATTTAGTGGTGGTCTCAGTTTTTTTCTGTCTCCCTGTCTTAAGAATGTACTTGCTATGAAACTGAGGAACTTGGCTATCCTCTGCACTACTCTATTCCTTGGTCCAGATTGGTATCTGGACGGAATCGATTCACTATAAATAATCATAGAAGGAATGAAGAGGGAAGGAGGGAGGAAGAAAGAGAGGAAAGAAAGAATGGTTCAAAGGCAGAAGGAACACAAAGATATGCAGATATCCACATTTTCTAGAGAGAAGTTTCAAATTTTTTTTATATGTTCAAAGGGGTTTGTGACTCAAAAAAAAAAAAAAAAAAAAAAGTCAGGAATGACTGGTTTTCAACTACAAAGGCTACCTCTCATTCATTATCTCCTCTGCTCTTTGGTTCACAGGCTACCTCCCTGTTCCTCCAAAATGGTTATCATGGTTTGCCAGAAATCTATAAGGATGCCCTATCTTTCGAAAAAGGTCTCATTGTATCTTTATAGTTTGGGGGCTTTTTGTTTTGTTTTGCTTTGCGGTACTGGAGATTGAATCCAGGGGCATTCTACCTCTGAGCTACACCCCCAGTCCTATTTTGTAATTTTTATTTTGAAACAGGGTCTCACTAAGTTGCAGAGAGCCTCACTAAGTAGCTGAGGCTGGCCGTGAACCCAGATTCTCCAGTCTCAGCCTCCCAAGTACTGGGATTACAAGCGTGTGCCACTATGCCCAGCTTCTTTATAGTTTTAGAGAATTTCTTCCACCTTCTTAATGTATAGTTGCCATATTTCAGCCATGCCTCTGGGACCACCTCTTAGATCTCATGCCCTGTATTTTTTGACTAAAATCAAGCAGAATGTATTTTTTAAAGCATTGTAAAACATTAAAAACTGAAATATAATTCAGAGCATTTTTGTCTCCATTTTAGAGTGAAAATGTATTTTTTAAAGCATTATAAAGCAGAATGTATTTTTTAAAGCATTGTAAAACATTAAAAACTGAAATATAATTCAGAGCATTTTTGTCTCCATTTTAGAGTGAAAACATGTATATTGTCTCCATGTATTTGCTTTTTGAGTTAACTTTTAAGCTCTCATACACATAAATCTATATAGGTTGGATGGTAGCTGGTTTTCCCAGATGGCCTTCCAGTGAACCATGTCTCCTAATGGTCACACCCTTTAATGTCATCCTCTCTTAAATATGGGCTGGCCCTCGGGCGTGGTGTGCGCTGCACTCTTGTAATCCCAGCATTTGGGAGGCTGAGACCAGAGGATCCGGGTTCTTGGCCAGTCTCAGCTACCTGGTGAGGCACTTCGCAACTTAGTGAGACTCTGTTTCAAAATAAAGAATAAAAAATAGGGCTGGAGGTGTAGCTTGGGGGTAGAATGCCCCTGAGTTCAATCCCCAGTACCACAAAAAAAAAAA
>PVLC010000808.1:0-132500 GCA_004027655.1 Graphiurus murinus
GCCATTTTGATGATATTTATTCTGCCTATCCAAGAGCATGGTAGATCCTTCCATCTACTAAGGTCTTCATCGATTTCCTTCTTCAGCTTTCTGTAATTTTCCTTATAGAGGTCTTTAATCTCCTTGGTTAGGTTTATCCCTAAGTATTTTATTTTTCGGGGTGCTATTGTGAGTGGAATTGCTTTCTGGATTTCTTTTTTGGTTGATTTATGGTTGGTATATAGGAAGGCTTCTGATTTTTTAAGATTGATTTTGTATCCGGACACCTTACTGAATTTGTTGATCAGTTCTATGAGTTTTTTGGTTGAGTTTGTTGGGTCTTCCAAGTATAGTATCATGTCATCTGCAAAAAGGGATAGTTTTAGTTCTTCTTTCCCTATTTTTACCACTTTGATTTCCTTCTCTTGCCTTATTGCTCTGGCTAGAGTCTCGAGTACTATATTAAACAGAAGAGGTGATAATGGACATCCTTGCCTTGTTCCTGTCTTTAGTGGGAACTCTTGCAGTTTTTCTCCATTTAATATGATGCTGGCTGTGGGCCTATTGTATATTGCCTCTATGATTTTGAGGTATGTTCCTTCTATTTCAATTCTCTGTAGTGCTTTTAGCATTAATGGGTGTTGGATCTTGTCAAATGCTTTTTCAGCATCAATTGAGATGATCATGTGAATTTTGTCTTTGAGTCTGTTTATGTGGTGAATTACATGTATTGTTTTTCATATGTTGAACCAGCCTTGCATCCCTGGGATGAACCCGGCTTGGTCATTGTGTATAATTTTCTTGATGTGGTTTTGAATGCACGTTGCTAGTATCTTGTTTAGCACTTTTGCATCTAAGTTCATCAATGATATAAGCCTATAGTTTTCTTTTCTTGAGCTGTCTTTATTTGGTTTTGGTATTAGTGTGATGTTGGCTTCATAGAATGTGTTTGGAAGGGTCCCGTTTCTTTCTATTTCACAGAATAGTTTGAGGAGTATTGAGATTAGCTCTTCTAAAAATGTTTTATAAAATTCACTTGGAAAACCATCTGGTCCTGGACTTTTGTTTGATGGTAAACTCTTTATTGCTGTTTCTATTTCTTTGATTGTTATTGGTCGGTTTAAGTTTTCAATATCTTCTTGGTTCAATTTAGGGAGGTTGTATGTGTCTAGGAAGTTGTCAATTTCTTCTAGGTCTTCCATTTTGTTGGAGTACAGTTTTTCAAAATAGTTTCTGACTATCTTCTGTATTTCCATACTGTCAGTGATAATATCTCCTTTTTCATCTCTTATTTTGGTAATTTGGGTTTTCAGTATCTCCTTTTACTTTTGAATTCTATTGCTCTAGAAATATCACATGGGTACAGGTGATACTCCTTTTTGTTTAGCTTTATATTAAGAAAGGAATTTTTATTTTTTGCTTCATGACTGCCACTTGCTCACCTATGTTTATTATCTTATTAACTTGTTGAAATCTCTTATCCACTAATGTCTTAAATTCTGATCTTTTCTTTGTTTGGATTTAAAAATATTTAAAGCCAGCCTTGGTGGCACATGTCTGTAATCTCAGTACTTGAGAGGCTGAGATTGTAGGTTCAAGGTCAGCTTCAGCAATTTAACAGGACTCTGTTTCAAAAATCAGAAAGAGCTGGGTGTAAACTCAGAGGTATAGTCCCCCTGGGTTCAATTTCCAGTACCAAAACAAAACAACAAAAATAAAAACCCAAAACACTTAAAATATTTTAGTGTAATTTTATGGAGTCTTACATAGGAAAATATAGGTGTGCTCAGTTTATCATGTTGAACAAGGCCTGGCTATGCAATTTGAGTTTAGTGGAATGGATATCTTAGTGTTCTAACAATAAGTGATTAGGAGTTCCAACAGTGAAGTAGTTTGAGTAGCACAAGTGAAATTCAGGAGCATTTATTGAGCATTATTTATTTTATATAAATGTACAAAGCTAAAGTATGAATAAGATATAGTCTCTGTGCAGAATATACCATCCAGAGTGGGGAGAAAAAATATAAACAGGGTAAAAATGCAATGATCAGGATTCTATGGAAAAAGTTTATAGGGCTCAGCAATATCATAAAATGGAACTGATTGGTTTTAATTAAAGGAATCAGGATTTCATAAAGATGACTGCTAGGTTGATAATGTGTACTGATTTGATCTATGGGTAAACAAGCAGATAGCCATTTAGAGTGATTGGGAAAATAATTTGTCATTCTGATATATTCCTAAGATATCTTTTTTTTTTTTTTTTGGTACTGGGGGTTGAACTCAGGGGCATTCTACCTCCGAGCTATACCCCAGCCCTATTTTTTATTCTTTATTTTGAAACCGGGTCTCACTAAGTTGCGGAGGGCCTCACTTAGGTAACTGAGGCTGGCCGCAAACCCGGATCCTCAGGTCTCAGCCTCCCGAATGCTGGGATTACAAGCATGCGCCACCACGCCTGGCTCTAAGATATTTTTAAATTGCCTTTTCAGTCTTATCTTTCACAATTCCATCTATGTCTGGGACCTGTACAGTAACCAAAGTAGAAAAGCACTGTTCCCCAAAGTGGGGAAAGAATACTTACCTAACACCTAAGAATCATGGCTGTATTTTCATTGGCCAAAAATTGACAAGTGTCAACTGATCAGATCAAGTTGCCTTATACCATAGATGGTAGCATTTTTTGGAAACAGAATAAATACATATCAATGCAAATAAAGCTCACAGAATCATAGGGTGTAAAAACTCGTGGAGACTCAACACTTTCTGGAAGGATCATTGCCACAAAAGCCACCTCAACTGGCATCCCCCCACACTACCTGGTTTTTAGCAGTAAACTCATTTACTCATTTCTTCATGCTGCAAGTGTCAAGCTTGTGCTTAATGCTGAAAAAACATTGTGACATTAACATTTTTCCATTTTATAGGCAAAGAAACTGAGAGATTATTCATACATAAAAATAACACATGGTTAATAGCTTATGGATAGATTCAAACCGAAGAATGATGTCAAAGTTCTTATAAAAACTGCTAAGCATACTTGAGCTTTCCCTTGCTATATCTTAAGTTTTTGCAAGTGAAATGAATCCCAAAACTAACCCTTTAGTTTTATCCTTCCTTCAAAGACTGACTCATATGGGGTCTCTACCCTGGGTTATTCAATGGTCATACCACTCCAAAGCTTACATCCCTCCAACTTCCACAGGACTTTGCAATATCCTCAAAGAATTTAGGATAAATATTTGTAATTTAGTTTTTCATTTGCCATTCTCCTCTTCTGAGGTAGTTTTTAGATTCTTTGAAAAAGAAGCATCCTGTGTAAAATATCTCCTATTCTTGTCACACATGGAGGTATACCTGAAGCAATTAACAGGCTCCTCACAGAGGCTGTCTTGACATTGCTGGAGGCACATAGCACTGTGGAGATAAGGCTGAAAAAGTGCTGTGAAGTATCAATATAGTGCCTAGCAGGTAGATGATGCACAATAAATGTTAATAGTTATTGTTAACATTTAATTTGCTCTCAATATCAAGATAAACAGGAAGGATTCTCTAGCATGATATTGGACAAGGGTTTTCAAGGAAAGGCAACAAAGCCAATTTTCTTGTTTTTAGTCCTTCACTATCTTTGGGGGTACATTACAAGACTCTCAGAGGGTGCCAAGACCACAGATAGTTTCAAATCCTTTATGTACTATATATATATATATATATATATATATATATATATAGACATACTTATGATAAAGTTTAATTCATGTGTTAGGCATAGTAAAAGATTAATAACAAAAAATCAAATAGAACAGGTATAACAAAATACTATAATAAAAGTTATGTGAATATGGTTTTTCTCTCTTGAAAGAGTCAAGGTAAATTGGGTTAATATTTCTGGACCAGAGTTGATCATGAGTAATTTAAACCATGTAAATAAAGCAAAACTATGGATAAGGGTGGGATGGGGTGGGGGGGGGCTACTGTATTTCTTCTCCTCCAATTCAGTTTAAACTCAAATTCTCAAATTCTCCATGCTTCCCCCACACCATGACCACCACTATACTGAGAACTCCTTAAAGAGAAGAACCATGCTTCCCCCCACCCTTTCATACTAGGGATTGAACCCAGGGGTTTATACCTCTGATTTATATCCAACTCTATTTAATTTTTTAATTTTGAAACAGGATCTCATTAAGTTGCTGAGGATGTCTTTGAATTTAAGATTATTTTGTTTTAGCTTCCCCCAAACTGGGATTACAACCACTATATCCAGATTTTTTTTCTTCTTAAAAAGTCTTATATCTTCATCGAGGCCCAGCATCCTCCTTTATATACTGCAGAAATGTATTTAAAATATTTTTATAAGATAACTAAATATATTTAGCATATATTACCGTGTACCATTCTTCTTCTTCTTCTTCTTCTTCTTCGTCTTCTTCTTCTTCTTCTTCTTCTTCTTCTTCTTCTTATTATTATTATTATTTTTCCTTGCTCCCCAGATTATAAGCACATTCAGAATAGAGATATTTAATGCCCTGCACAAACAGGTTCTCGACTTCTTTATGAAGATAATAGGCTTTTAGGAGTTTATTGATTTCTTTACAATACAAATTGACATTGAATATTTGAAGATTCCTGCCCCCCACGAAATCTATGTGGTCTAAATTGAGGGCAGCAAAAACAATTTCACTCAAAATAATAAAGAAATATAAAGTTCAAATGGAAAATACATTTGCATGCCTCAAAAACTCGTTCATCAGTGAGTTGAAAGGCTGTGATTTTCTTGTCAGATGACATGTCATAAAAATAAGATGGTGGCAATGCTGACATTTTATATTTTGAATAAGCATTATAGCATGAACCCAATTTCTGTTTCAGTATCCCACATATACAACCAATTCTTCACAGCTGCCCACTGTGGTTTACCTAGGATAATCCTAAAGAGTTTAACTCATTACAGACAAGCCTCTTTGAATATTTGTATTCTTGATTCTGTCATTTAGAAATTTGTATAAGAATTGATATTTAAAAAGGAACAAAAATAAAAAAGAACATGAATGTTGCATAGTAAGGTAATTACTTGTTCAAAGCTATAACCAAAGTATTACCCCCATCCCATGTCCTTGAAAGTTTGTCTTTCTTTAATAAGACTTTGCCACATGGCCACTTGCATTGTATGGAGCTCTCCCAGCTATTTCCAGGTTCACTGTGGGTTGTAGTCTGCTGATAATAAACTACAGACACTTCCTCTAAATATTCCCAGTGGGAGGGCACAACTGGGGTGACCCACACTTTCCTATAATGCCCTATCCTCTAAATTTGTATTCTACCACCATACAAGACTATAGTGGTTTGTGACACTTGACTGAAGAATTATAAGTCACAGACTTTAGGAATGACCCTATAAAAGGTGGAGGTAATTGCATACCAGGTGAGATTGCTCTCAGAGGCCACATTGCAAAGGGATTACTTTGGAGATACATCCTAGATTCTAGTCTGGTAAAGACCCACCCATTTCATAGAGAGTGCTCTTTCTTCAATCTGTATTGTCTACATATCTATCTCAACCCTATAACCTTTAGGGGAATATAAAGGGGTTGCTTTAACTCTGGATTTATTCCTTTCTCCACTTGCAAAATCCCTGACACTAAATTCCATCAGCTATATATAATCCAAAGTATGTTATTAATTCTAGAATTAATGGGACAGGGTGTGGCCATGGGCTGGTATATTATAATAAAACAATCTAGGATTAAATTTGTTCCTCTAAATCCTGATTTCACTAATTTATTCCAGGATGTGAATTTTCAACATTCCTTTTTAATCTTTCTAATCATTTGGGACACATATGCACACTCATACTCATAACGTACACGTACTTCTTGCAATAAATACAAAATTGCAGAGATAGTGAAATACAGATGCAGATTAAACAGAATCCTTTCTCTAAACATAATAAAGAATCTTGCACATAGAGAACAAAGAGTCATAAATATATTTTAAAGAGAATATTTTAGAAATCCTTGTACTTTTTTGTTATACTCCTGTTCCTGAACCATATATAGAATTTACAGGTGCATAAAAATAAAGTCTAATGTCGCACTTTGTTCTCAGGCAGCAGAGCCATCTGCTTTTGCTGGACACCCTCTGACTAGACAAAGACAAATCAAAGGCTTTGAACTGATCACTTTTCTATACTTTAAGCAAGGCCATATTCAAGAGCAGAGCTTCCCCACATTATTATTTTATAAGTAAGTAGAAAACAATATGAGGAATTATTATCTACCTATGTAAGCCACTCCTACTGCTGTGTGTCTATGTGTTTTCATGCATGTGTATGTGTGTGTATTTATGAGAACTTTGCATTTTCAGTTACAATCATAGTGAGAAAGAAAATAAATTAAAATTAATTTATGCATTATTGAAAATATTCTTACTCCTAAATTAATGGTATTGTTTCTACAGACGCAAAATATTTTCTATTAACACTTTATCAATTAAGGACTTGAATAGAAGATGCATGTTAAAAATAGAAAATATTTCTCCTCTTTCCTGATATATTATCTTCCCCCTTGAGTTTATATATAATAACGCACTATTGTAGAAGAAAATAAATGAAACATATGTTTTATCCTGTTGGGAAATTCATACTGTAAGGAAAATCTATAAATATTGAAAAATTTGAGCATAAGTAAACGTGTAGAACAAAGTCAGTGCAACTACAACAATAAAATAGTAATAGAACAGTTATTTTAGATTACCATTAAGACTGAAGACTGTTAGAAATAAATTTCTATGGCATTGTAAGAAAAGACACATGTTCAAAAATGGCGCTTTTTTTTTGCAAAAAGGGATCCTGCCACTGGTAAAGTTAAGTGGACAAGAACAACATGGTGGAGAACTACTGGGTATTTTATTTTCAGCATGGTGCTCACAGGAATTTATTGGTCATAGCTGCACAATCTTTATGCTATTGGCTGGAGGGGATTCAGGGGAGGGTTGGCACTTGTAATTCTCAGGTGAAGGAAACTGACAGAAAGGAATATAAGGGCACCAAAGATTACAAAATGGCGGTTTTACAAAAGGAAGCTTAAGTCAAGCTATTTCTTTGATAACAAAGATATGATTATATTCTTACATGACTTTTTGAAGTTAAGAAAACATGGCAGCACAATAAAGAATGGGAGTGAATATATTTTATATACAATAAAATGCTCATATTTTAACTCTATAATTTGACAAAGAAGTACACAATCTTTTTCTTTTTCTTTCTTTCTTTTTCTCTGCACACATCATAAAGGTATGGTTTGGTTAATTTTGAGAATTATACATGCCATAACCACCATCCCAGTCAAAATGCAGAACATTTTATAGCATTCCCTTCACCACTTTCCAACAGCTCAGCCCTGCCCCATCTGCTGCAGACCAGGGCTCTTCTGATTTCATCACCACAGCTTAGGTTAGGAATATTAGCTACTAAATCATCAAACTTGAATCCAAATAATTAGTTTTACACATACTTCATGTTTGACAGTAAGCAAGATACACAAAGTCCTTGCCTAATTCTCTTATGTATAACAAGGACATTACAAGTATTTGCAAAGATTAGATTATGTCATATATATAAATTCTTAAGAAAGCATTCAGTGGGCACATACAGCACAAGTAATGAGTAAGGAAATACAAAGTGTTAGATGCCTGGCTGCTTGAGTATGATGTGCTTTGTTGGGAGTGCAGAGGCAAGGCAGAGATGCTGGAAGAGGAGGTAGCATCAGCATCTCATTATAATAACAAGAAGAAAGCTTGTGCTGTACAGGTTCCCAAGTACTTTGCATAATAAAACTTATTTAAATCCTCTCAAGACTATAACCATCACAAAGGTGAGGTTGCTGCTATTCTCATTCTATGGATAAGGAAATCTAGACACAGAGAGATGAGGCACACTCTCCAAGGTTATATATGTGGCAAGAGACAGAGGTGAGATTTTAATAGGACAGTCTGGCTTCAGAATCTGTGATAACATGCTTTGAACTGCAATGTAACAGAATCATTCAATTCAAAATGTCTACCTAAAGGTGAAGAAAGCAGTATCCCTTTTAAGATTATCTAAATATACTAATGGTGGCTTTGTGACTTGGGTAAAGCTATCAATTTACCTATATTAGCTTTTTCGTTACCACTTGTGGGTGTCGTGGCCAGTAGATTAAGATGAATTTCAGAATTAATTAGAGCTACTAACCGTCACCAATTAAGATGTTCCCTTAGGATATAAACATCTTTCCATTAGAATTTTGAGCAATTTGATTGGTTCCTGAAAAAGTGAAGAAATTAATTGCTCTTAGTTCATTTGACACACTATGTGATTTTCTTGGAAATCTCAAATTATTTATCTCCGGTCCAACGTTTCATAAATGAATATGCCTTACTCTGATATTCTGCCAGTTTACAATTCAAAGGATAGTTGTTGTTTTTCTTAAATTACAATGTTAAAACTAAGAAAAATCTTAAAAGTCAATTAACTTTCCTTGTTCATTTCATCAGCCATCAGCGATCTCTCTAAACCAAAACATGAAGAGGGTTTAGGATAGTCTGACTTTGTTGTTGCTGTTTCTAAAAACACTGTAGTACTGATACTAGGCTTTTTTTTCATGACAATACCTTTTTTTTACATTGATTATATCTCACAAAATAATTACAGATATAGTATCTGATTCAGTGTTAAAGAAGTGCATATAGGTGAACTTAATACATATGTTGATTTCTAGTCCTCAGGCGTATGCTCAAGATGTGATTAAATGATTTATCTACAAGTCACAATATATAGTAACAAGCTAAGACCACAACTCAACTGGGGTTTCCTGATTCTAAATCTCATAGACTTTATGCCTTCCCAAGTTTCATGAAGACAGAATTCAGAAATTTCTTTCCATATATTTTTCATATCAAATATGACATTTTATTTGGAATTTACTGTTTAGTAAGTTATATTCCACCGTAATTATTTTCTGTAGGCAGTGTTATCTAATTAAATAGTTTGTTAAGCTTTTCAACTTCATGATGCTCAAACTTAAGCCTATCCACTGTAGACAGATAGTTATGGGCTGTAATTTGAGATGTTTGGGGAAAGCATAATTATCCCTTTGAAATATTATTCATATTTGAGATACCGTCATTCTCAATGCATTCAATTAGGTAAAGGCTATTTTCTCCCATGATAATAAAAGTATCCTGAATGAAAAGCAGAAACTTGAAGAAATGTGTGTATAACTGAAGGGTCTTGGCAGAAAGCATAGGACACACTAAATTTGGGCATTTTCGCAATAAGCAGTCAGCCCTCTGTGTCTTTGTGTTACATATCCTGGATTCAATCAACAATCTATGGATTGAAAATATTTGAAAAAAAAAAAAGTTGTGCCTGTATTGAACATTTACAGATTTTTTTTCTTGTCATTATTCCTTGAATAATACAGCAACTATTTACAGAGCATGTATATTATATTAGGTATTTTAAGTAATCTAGAGATTATATTATATTAGGTATTCTATAATCATATAAGCATTACATTAGGTATTTTGTGTAATGTAGAGCTGACTTAAACTATATAGGAGGGTGTGTAGAGGTCATGAGTAGAGATCATGACATTTTATATAAGGGACTTGAGAATTTACTGATTTGGTATCTGTGGGAGTCCTGGAACCAAAGCTCCCTGGGTCTGGAGGGAAAACTGCACTCTGAAACAGGCTCCACCACCATTTTTCAGTTGAGGCCCAGATGGCTTAAATGTTTTTGTTTCTCATTTAGTTATGTAGTTTAACTGGCTCTCAAATTACCTAGGCCAGTGCTATGATAGTAAGTGGGTTTTCTAAGAAAAGTGTTTGTAGGTGTTATGGTTTGGATTTAGAATGTCTCCCTAAACCTCACGGAGACAAGTCAGTCATGTTGTAGGTGGGGCTTCATTGCTGAAGAGGAGTCCTGGGAGTATAGCCTTAGAGACTGTATATGGTCCTTCCTACCCTTGCTCTCTCTTTTCATTCTAGCCTCCATGAAGTGACAGCAGAGCCCTTGAGCTCACTCATGCATTCCCTTCCTCTCTCTCTCTCTCTCTCTCTCTCTCTCTCTCTCTATCTATCTATCTATCTATCTACCTGTATCTCTTCTCTCTCCTTCCTACACCATGTTCTGCAGATTCCTCCTGGCCTCACATGGACTGAACCCCTGAAATCTCAAGAACTCTGAGCAAATAAATCTTCCTTGAAGCTGTGCTTGTCAAGTGTTTTGGTTTACAGCAGTAAGAATGTTGACTGAAGCAGTAAGTTTTATTAGTTTCTGTATTTACATATTCCCACTATAATAGATTTCAATAGTGGTTTGAAACTGGGTTATAAAATTTCTCAATGTTTTATAATTTGTTCTTGTGACCAGTGTGAGTCAGCCTCAGGACATTAGAGCTTAAACACTTGCTCTTAACCATTGCACTTCACTACCACTTAAAGAAAGATGAATCCTAGTTGCCGTTTTGGGGATCTGCTCTGTTTCCATATAACAAATTGCATACATTTCCTAAAATTTCAAAGTATATTGCAATCCATGTTTTCTATATCACTCTTTGGGCATTCAAAAAGTCATGGGAAAACAATCATGTTAAGTCATACAGTCAGGTGGATATAGTTACACAGACATATACATCATTATTAGATTCCAAAGGCAATTTGTTCTGTACACCATGAGGTGGGTGTCATCTCCTGGAATCACATACCTCAAAGTTACTGTCTTTGTTTACTTGCATCATAGACTCCACTCTGGTTTAGCCTACAAGTCTACTCTATGTGCTTCTCTTTGCTCTTCTTAGTAAAACCTGATTACTGATCAATTTGGCTTAGCATATCTCAGGCTTTCTATCTTCCTCTTAGTTTTAGCTCCATCAAAATTGAGATGTTGCATTCCTAATTTAATCCTAATACTTTACCTAGTAACTTGAACATCACAACTGTGTAGTAAGTTCTAGAGGAATTTTCTTCAAGATATTTAGTACTGAGAGGTCTTCCTGTCTAACAAAATGAGTTTAAATGTAGAATCTTTTCAAAAGTAACAGAATAGTACTAGAAAAAATATATCACGCAAGCTGCAGAATAAAAGTCAAATGGACTGCCTGAAATCTGGGATAGGTCTATGGCACATAATAGGCATGTAAGAAAAATGGTGTCTAAGAAGAAGGGATGTCTTTTTCTGTGTTGCTAGATCAAAATGCCCAATAGCTAAGGTAATGCAAAAACAACAGAAATGTATTTCTTACAGTGCTAGAGGCTGCAGTCCACGATGAGGGTAACTATATTCAAAAGTGTAGGGCCCTCCTGCTGCATGCTCACATGGCAGAAGGGCCAGTGCTAGGCCTTTACATAGTGGGAGGCAAAAGTGCAAAATCAGCTCTACTGGTTTCCTCCAGTCATTTTATAAGACAACTAATCACACTCCTGAGGGCACCACTCTCAGGACTTAATCACCTCCTAAATGCTTCACCTCTTAATATGATCATATTAGGTTTCAACATAAGAATTTTAGCAAGATACATACATTTAAATCATAGCAAATGGGTATGCAGAGGGTCAAATATCCACTCCAGGAAGAAGAGGAGAAAATGGAACTGACTTCACAAGATTTCAGCAGGCCTTGGATCAATGTCCTATGCTTATAGTTTTTCCTTATTGTCAGTTTCTTTTTCAGAGTTAGTGAATTCTTTATCAGCCTCTGACTCTATTCATACTTCTTTGGCATCCTTTCAGAAGAACAAAACAAAATGAAAAATCATCTAAGTTTTATGCTTTCTATTTGAAATGTGAATATTTCAGTCTGTTGCCTGTCAGTCATTTTATATTAGTTACATATTAATTATGTACATAGAATGAAGGATGTTGTCGTTCTTACCTCAGTGCATTCATACTCTAATGACAAGGGACACACATGGCTGTTCCTATGTAATTATAAATATGGAACCATCAAATGGAAGGATGAGTCAGAGATGGTCTTCTTGATGGAGAGCAGTGGCTGGGCAAATTTATTGGGGCTCTCCTATTGGAGACACATGATTTGTAATTTAAAGGATAATTTTGAGGCATGGTGTGCAGCAGAAGACAGACCTGGTAGTTTGGGAAGCCCATGACTATTATGGTGGCAGGAAGAGGCTGTTTATGTTGCTTTTGACCATGAATCTTTGATGCAGAAATGGGGATGGGATGAGGATGGAGAGTTCTAGTGGCTGTACTGGTTCTCAAAATAAAAAGTCTGCAACATCTTGGAAATAACATCTTAGTAGCTAATGTGAAAACATTCAATGTTCAACTTGGCTATTACTAATCATGACCTCAAAAAGAAATTATGAACCCAAAATATATACTTATTGGGGCAATTATCTACCACTAAGTTCCACAACTATATTTAATTGAGTACAATATCTCAAAACAGATTACAAAGATGTATTTCTACTTATTTTGGCAAGTTATAAAATTTAAACAGAAGTGAACTTATGCACACATTTAAGGGAAGGAATAACTTACAGTTCCTGCAGAATGCATAGCATTGAATCAAATGCTCCTTAAAGTTGTTGTTTTTTTTCTTCATATAACTTTAGCTTCTAAATCCATGCTCCTCATTGATGGTCAGTGTGAGGAATCTCATGTAAAACATTTCTGTGATAATAATTTTTATTATATATTTTATGTTTAAAATCAGGAACTGTGATGATTTAGTCAATTTTACATGTATACACACAGACATATGCATACACACATACATATATACACACATGTGTAACTTTTTGTGAATAATGTATAATAAGGTTTATTATACATTTAATTTTTTGCTTTTACCAATAACATTTCTTTTATAAAACTGTAATTAACCTTATTAATCTAGCTTTAGTTGTATACGATGGTAAGCTAAATATAGTGATATCTAAAATTTGTATTTTTTTGTTTTCTTTTTTAAATTTCATTGGTGCATTGTAATCATACATCACAATAAGGTTCAGAATGATAGACATACATGAACACAGTACTAGGTGAATAATAATATTGTGTACATGTAATAAACAATAAATTGTGTATATGTAATATATAATAAATTTTAATATCCATTTTTAAAAATTAGAATTGTGATGATTTTGTCAGTTTTACATATATATATATGTATATATATATACACATACATACACACACACACAAATACACACACACACACATGTGTAGTTCTCTTATGCTTTCTATATAATCAAGCCAAAAAACACAACTGTTTTGCAGAGAAAAGACCTCAAATTCCAAGAATGCTTTTACAAAATAGATTAAAAAAAAAAAAAACTTTAGCCTGTCATGTTACATTCCTACAATTGCAATGTATATACATTGAGTCAATTTTTCTACAGAGGTATTCCTTGTCTTATATAAACACTGCATAAATCCATTAGACAGCAGTCAGTTCCTATAGGGAAAAATACAAAACCGTTTAGAGCAAAGTAATTTAAAATTATGGACACTAAAAGAGTAAAACATGAGAAAATATGTTTGTTCTTTTTCAAAAAAAGGTTACTGTGTTTACTAAGATTTGTTTACACAAAACTATGCATTAAGAATAAAATAACCGAAACTTCACATCAAATTATTAGTAAGCAGAAAATTCCCATCAGATCTGAAGCAAAAACTGCCTGGTAGTAGCCTAACCACTCATGAATATGTCATGCAGAATAGAAGATGGATGGATCCAAAGAGAAAAAATAGCAGTGTATTAAAAAGAAGGAAGAGGAGGAGGAGGGGGAAGAAGAGAAGGAGGAAGAGGAGGAGGTGTAAGAGGAGGAGGAGGAGGAGGAAGAGGAGGAGGAGGAGGAGGAGGAGGAAGAGGAGGGAGAGATTTCCTCTCTGTCATAGATTCTACTGGATTGAGTGATATGAATGAAACTGAATTATAAAATTATTTACTAAATTCCTGGTTTCCTCAGGAAAATTTTGGATTTTTGCATTCTCTCTTGTGGTTGTAAATTTTGTTATCTTTTGCCTACTACAACCCAAATCAACTTTCCTCACTGCTGTGAAAACCACATTGAGATTCTATTCAACTCTATTCAAATGATTTATTTTCTTAAGCTAAAACATAACTTTCAACTTAGTCCAACTGGTTCCCTGGCTCCCAAAGCATTCTGCTCCCCGAACAGGGGCCCAGGACAAATAGCCCTGGTGGGATTCCTGTTCCCAGTTCTTCCTCTCTCTTCCCTTTCCAAATTCCTCAGTAGTTTCAAAAACAAATTTGATTCTTTTCTTTGATCCCAAGAGGGCACTAGTCACACACGGTCTTGGCTAGTTGCCCTTCCTGCACGTGTCACTTGAGCAGGTTTATTGGGCTGGAATAGTAACTCAGGCCTGAATTGCCAGCAGCCTCTGTGAATACTAACTGATATTCCAATAACTGGTTAATGTTTACTGAGTCCTCTTCCTGTGCTAGCTCTCGGCAGCACTGCCATAACTCTAGCAGGAACAGTGTATAGTCATCTTCACTGTACAAACCACAGAAAAGACACTGAAAGAAGGAAAAGAACTTCTGGAAGGTGACAGTTTGTCAAAGATGGAGCCAGTATTCCATTCCAACTTGGCTGATAAAAGAGATGATTTTTTAATCAGCACTGTGTATTTCTTTAGCATGAGACAGAGACGATAATGACAATAATAACACATACATAATTTTTTTTTATCTTAGGAAGCACAGTGCCTTTTACATGTATTGCTTTATATAGGTCTCCCATAATTATCTGAGGAATATGTTTTATTACCATGAAACTCAAAAGGGAGTCTATGAGGTCTGTACTTTCTAAAGACATTTTCAGGAAATAGAGTTATGTCTTTGGAAATTATTGTAGCTAGCCTTTGGTATGGTGAAACCACTCTTATATTGATGTAAACTTCCTTTTGTTTTGGATTAAGGGTAGGAAAACCATACCATCCTTTTGTAAGCATGTCTTACACCTACTCTCGTCCTATCAGGAGGGTTTTCTTCCTGAGTGTACTGAGGTGGCTTAGTTACTCTGAGCTCCCTGTTCCACCTTGCAGGCTCTTCAGGGTGTGACTGAATTGACAAGCCTAGATTTGTTTTCTCTATTAGAAGAAAAGGCAGATAGGTCAAGAGGATGTCTGTATTTAAATTTGACTACTCTCTTGGCAACATACTTTTGAGGAGTCCTCAAAAGTTTATTGCTGGCCTCTCTTCTGTAGTTTTACCAAGAACAAATTTATGCCTATTGATTATTTCCAACTGATTCCACAGTTCTCAAGATTCTTCCAGGTCTTGGAGTTGTTGGTCTCTCTGCTCCTTTAAGTGTCTATATGGAAAGCTTTGAGATCCTTAATCAAGTTCTCTCATTCATAGGGAACATCTAGGGCATAGAAAACATTTATCCATTCCTTATTCTTTTTTTATTTTTATTTCATTTTTGTGTGACACTGGGGATTGACCCCAGGGGCATGCCCTGCTGCATCCCTTATTCTAATAAACACTGAGAAAATAGGATGATCCCAACCTAATCACACATTTTTTTTGTTTCATCTCTAAACTATTTCTCTTGTCCTTTTATTTTCCATGAGGGTTTCAAACTCCCATTTATGGGACACACTAAGCTCCCACAGCATTCCCCAGGGATCCTTCTCATAGCTCTCTTTATCTATAGATATTCCCCTTACAGTATTTTCTCTACACAATCAGCAAATCTATAGAGACAGAATGCGGACCAGTGGTCCTCTCTGCCTGGGGACATTAAAGAGAGGAGTGGGAAGTGGCTATTAATGGACACAAAGTTACTTTTCCTAATAAAAATATTATAAAATTTACTATGGGGATGGTTGCATAACTCTGTGAGTACACTAAAATCCACTGACTTGTACACTTCAAATGGGTAAATTGTATGATACCTGAATCATGTCTCAGTAAACCTATATTAATAAATAATGAAGAAAGTATAAATCCTGCAACCACAGATTTATATGTCTGGCTCTAGTTTTCAGTGGAGCTCTGGATTGGCCACTGTCTGCTGTATATCTTCTGTGCATCTCTCAGGAGAACTTCAAATGAAATGGCTCCATCAGGCCTCAGGAATTGCTCTTTAATTGATATTACAATCATTCGAGTCACTGAGACGTCAAAACTTTGGGGAGTGACTTTCACCCTATCCTTGCAATTTCCAAGTACAGTGAGCCAACCATTCACAAATACTTTTAAGAAATCTCCTTAGTAGTTTGGTAGATGATGTTGGAAAATTTGGCCAACCAGGAAACAGTGATGATACTTTGTACCAGAGGGAAGTGATGGGATTATTTACATTTCACTCTAGATATGACTTCCCTTATTCTCTGAGGTGGATATATCAATATCTTCTCCTTTTGTAAGCAGAAGCCCCTGAATCAGAGCATCTGGTTTCAATTCCTGCCTCTACTACTCACAGCCTTGAGAATGTGGGTAGCACCTCTGTGATCATTAATGTCATTTGTCAACTTGAGTGGACCACAGGGAGCCAAAGTATTTAGTTAGACATTCTTCTAGATGTTTCTGTGAGGGTGTTTTTTGCATTAGATTTATATTTAAATGGTTACGCTGAGTAAAGCAGTTTGCTCTTCACAATGTGGGTGGGCATCATTCAATCAGGTGGAGAACCGAACAGAAAAAGAAAAAAAGAAAAAACCTGCCCCCAGGGAAGAGAAACTTTTTCCTGTCTGCCAGCCTTAAAACTGGTACATCAGATTTTTTTTTTCCCCTTACCTTCAGAATCAAACTGAAACATTGATTCATTCTGGATGAATTGGGCTTGCTTGCCTTCAGACTGGAAATACACCATCTGCTTCCTGCTTCCCAGGTTCTCAGGTTCTTGGACTCATGCAGAAACTAAACCAGGGGGCTCTCTTGGGTCTCCAGCTTGCTAATTCACTTCGCAAATCTAGAAACTTTCCAAACTCTATAACTGCATGTACAAATTCATTTATTCCATTTCCTTCCTTCTCTCCTTCTCTCCTTCTCTCCTTCCTTCTCTCCTTCTCTCCTTCCTTCCTTCCTTCCTTCCTTCTTTCCTTTCTTCCTTTTTCTTTTTCATGTACTAAGGATTGAGCCCAGGGGCATTCTACCTCCAAGTTACACCCCAGCCCTTTTTATTTTTTGATTAGAAACAGAGTTTTGCTAGGTTGCTGAGAGTCTCACTATGTTACTGAGGCTTTCCTTGAACCTGTGATCCTTCTATCTCAGCCTCCCCAATACTGGAATTACAGGCATGTTCCACCATGCCCAGCTCCAAATTCTTTTTAATAAATTAAAAATAAAATATATAGGTAAATGTTCTGTTGTTTTTGTTTCTCAGAAGAAAACTAAATAATACAGATTTTGGTACTAGGAATGGTGCTAGAAAGAACTTTTTTGTTGTTTGTTTAATCAGAAGTTGTTCATATGAGGAGCAAACTCTGGTTTGATATGTTCTTTGAGCAAGGTTCTGAGTACTGAGCAGGTAGCCAGGCTTACAAGTGTATCCTATATAGTTAAGGGTAGTGGCTTATGAACATTAAATATTTTTTCTCAGCTTTATTGAAGTATACTTAACAATGAAAAATTGTATATATTTAAAGCATACAAGGTATTGTTTTGATGTGCATGTACATTGTGAAATGATCACTATAATTTAGCTAACTAGAATATCCAACATCTCACATAGTTATCTTTTTTTTATTACTATGAGGACATTTAATATCTACTCCTTTAGCAAAATTTTAAGTATACATTATCATTAACTATAGCTACACTGCTGCATATTATGTCTCCAGAAATTATTCATCTTATAACTAAAATACTGTAATCTTTGAACAACATCTATCCATCTTCACCAAGCCTGCTACCTGTACTAACCACCCTTCTACTTTCTCTTTCTATGAGTTCGATGTTTTCAGATTCCACATGGTAAGTGAAATCAATCATGCAGTATTTATCTTCCAGTGTCTGGGGGAAGAGTTTAGGAAATATAGGTGTTAATTCTTATTTAAATATTTGGTGGGAGTCACCATCGAAGACCTTAGGTTATGGGATTTTCTTTGATGGGAGATTTTTGATAATTGATTCAATCTTTTCACTCATGATTTATGTTCAGGTTTTCTATTTCTTCATTATTCAGACTTAGCTGTATGTTTTTAGGAATTTATGTCTTCCAAGTTTTCCAATATTTGGGGCATAATTGTTCATAGAGGTCTTTTATGATCCTCTGTATTTCTATATCTTTATAAATTTCTCTCTTTTAATGTGATTTTATTTGAGTCTTCTCTCTTTCTTAGCTTAGATAAAGTTTTGCCCAATTTGTCTGTTTCTTTCAGAAAAACAGAACTGCTTGTTTTATTGATTTTTTTTGTATTTTAATCTAGTCTCTAATTTATTTCTGCTCTGATCTTTGTTATTTCCTAGAAGAATAGAATTTTAAGAGTGAGTTTTCTAAATTAGTTCTATGGTTTCTGGAATTGGCTCTGTAATCTGATTAGATTTAAAGATACTAATGATGAGAAGTTAACACTTCCACTGATCACTCTGGGTTCCTTTATTCTCTTAACCATTAAGCCAAGAAAGGCTTACACTGGCTATAGTGGCTGATAGATTCTGACTACAAGGAGGAAATTGGACTACCACTCCACAAGCTAGATAAAGAACAGTGTGTGTGCAAAATAGGAGATTAAGTTCATAGTGTCCCTTAGAATTATCATGCCATGTTACAAAGGTCAAGGAAAAATGACAACAACCCAGTCCAAAGAGCTCTCCTAGGGGCACAGACACTTAAAAACAAAAGTTTGGGTTACTCCACTACATAAAGTTACAGGTCCAGCTGAATACAGAATACGTGTTGAAAATGTAGACATAAATATCAACTATAATCATATGAGGAGTAATTGAAATGAGGACTATGATTGTCATGAATGTTTCCTTTTTATATTGTTATAAATATATTTGTATCTCTCTCTATGCACATGAATCTTAAGTAAATATCCTCATTCTTTTGTTCACTTATCGTTTGGTATAATATATATTGAATTTATGTCATACTATATAAGTACTGTTAATTTTATATCATAGTATTTAAATTAGGAGAGAATAAGGAGAAGATTAGACTTCACAGAAGAATTTTACTTCTTTTTTAAGGGAGGGAATTAATCCATTTTGAGTTGTATCCATGAGTTTTCTATCATATCAAACAAAATTTTGACCTTGTTATTGTCTTTATTTGGAGAATTAAGTATGATTTAAGAAGATTTGTTTAGGTGCCAAGTCCACAAGAAGTAGATTTGTGATGGTTTGTGTTGACTTAACTGAGCCACAGAGTTTCTAGATATATGGCCAAACCTCTATCTGTTTCTGTGAAGGTATTTTTGGACAAGATTAATATTTAAACAAGTATATTGAATAAAGCAGATTATTATTCATAATGTTGGCACCCTATATCCAAGGTCTGAATGGGATAATAAAGCTGACCTTCCTACAAGTAGGAGAGCATGCTTTCTGGCAGATGGCTTTGAACTGTGACATTATCTTTTTTTCCTGTCTTCATATTCAGACTAAAACATAAGCCCTTCTTGGTCTTTATACTGCCAGCTTTTGTATTTGACCTATACCCTTGGCTCCCCCTGGCTCTCAGGATTTTTGATTCAGCCTGGAATTAAACTAGAGAACTTTCTGGTTCTCCTTTATGCTGACTAATCCTGTAGATATTAGAATTTTCCAGGAGTCATAATTTGAGCCAGTTCTTTATTATCTATCATCATCATCATCATCATCATCATCATCATCATCTATCATCTATCTCTCCATCCACCCACCCATTCATTTATTTGTTCTATTTCTCTGTGTTTCTCTCTCTTTGTTTCAGTTATGACACTTTTGGTTGTATATAATAGAAACAACAATTCAAAATGACTTAAACTTTATTATACAATAAGTAAAGGTAGCATTGCTTTCAAGATTGGTTCATGGAGTGGCTAACAACCATCATCAAGAATTTAGGTTTATTTTGTCTCTCATCTGCTATGTCCACAGGCAGCTTCATCTTCAGACTATAGCTGAAGATATATGCTGTCTTATTATTAAGGCAAAATCTTATTCAGAAGAAGAAGCTAAAACATTTCTTTCTGATGAAGCTAAAACATTTCTTCCTGACTAGTGAAATGTCCTCATTGACTAGTAAGTCAATGTTTTCCAGAAGCCTGAGAGACAATTACTTCTCATGCATGATATGTTGGAAAATTGAATCTTTCAAATCACTGGCATTGGTCTTATTCAAATAAATTCATCAAGTATGATATCTTGAGAATATCATCTATGGATACAAATTGAATAAGTGACCAAAATTTTTATTCTTTTAGGAAGAAGTAGCTAGATAGTTGTGATAAACAAGACCACTAGATTCTCTGGTCCTCAGTTTTTCTATAAGATGGCAGAAGAGTAGCACCCAACACCTAGTGTGGTTTTGAGGGTTTAATTAGATTAAGCACTTAGTAAAATTGCTTATCACCATGACTGACTCATGACATCTACTTGATAAATATTAGATACTCTTCTTTGAAAGATACATATTTTACTTTTCATTATTTACTACTCAAAGTAAAGGAAAGAGAAGAAAAAGATGAGCACAGAAGAGGGAAAGAGGCAAAAAATTTCGACTTTTTTAATAACTATGTATCCATTGTTATCAATTCTGAATTTAAATATTGGCTCACAGTCTTATGCAAAACAGAATAGAAAGATTTATACAAAATAGGACAGATTATTCCTGAAACAGAAGGCTTCTAAAGTAGATACTTCATGATGTTTCTAGTATTGAAGACTTTGATTCTACTGAATGTTCTTTTAAACCCCCCTATTAATTATTTACTCTTGATAAAAAATCTCATTCTTACACTCTATTTCTCCTTCATTTGAAGTACACAGACAAATATTTATTTCAGCCATAATTGAAGATATTCAAAGTAAAGAGTATAAAATACTTCTTTAGTTTACAGTAGGGTATAAAAATAATTATGCCCATAACTATTTGTTAATTATAAAATAACCAAAAGAAATTGAATTACTCAACTTAAATATAATATTTTTCAAATGTCAGGAAACTTATGTATTAGTTCAATTATTATAAAGTTTAATCAGATTGCATTGAGAAATTCAGGGTAATATATCTTGCAATAGTTATCTAATAATATGCTTTAATTTTAATGAAATGATAGTGATCCTTAGACAGTGTGCATTTTGATGATGATTTACATATTTATTTTTAAGCTTGAATGACTAAGAAACTGACTCATTTTAAGAGCAATATGAAAGTACTTAGAAGATGAGCAAAGAAAGTGACTTAATTGAAGGTGATGGGTAGAGGGGAGGGAAACACCCTAATGCACACAATGTACCTTCACAAGCATATCAAAGTCAATCACTAAACTGAACATAAGAAGGAGGGGGGGGAGGGAATGGGGCTGGAATTGGAGAAGGGTTAAATGAGAGATGTGTGCATGTATGTCTCTACAGACTTGTACCTAACAAAGATGTATGATTAGAATGCACCAATAAAAAGTAAAAAAAAAAAAAGTAATAATAATAAAATAACCTCTTGAAATTTTGTATTGTTTATCTGCTTCTTCTGCGTCTAAATAAATATATTTTCAAAATGAGTTAATCTTTAACATCCCTTAAGTATTCGACAAATCATAGAATTCAAACAATAGTCATCAATTGATGTTAAAATTATAGGTGAATGTTTATTGCAGAACAGGTTATTCATATAGAATCAACATATCTCCAAAGTTTACCTACTATTACAAAAGAAAAGAATGTTTCTTTAATATGATGAAATCCTGGGTCCACACTTAGAGCAATTATCAAATTTAACATCACCAAAAGGGTAGGAAGCTAAAATTATTTGCATCTTAATGTATGCAATAAGAAGTACATTGTCTTTGCAAAATTCTTATGGAAGAAATAAAATTTTACCTGAACCAAATCATGAAGAGACAAGCAGAGAATATTTAAAACATGTGACAGTCTATAAAACTACTGGTTGTACATTATTAAATTAGTACAGGAAAAAACAGGAATGGTCATCATCTCTTCCATTGCTAGATTAAAATAGGCTAAAAAGGAATGACTAAATGTACTGTGTGAAACCAATATATTTAGTAGAAATCTTAGTTGAAACCAATTAAAAAAATAAAAACAAAATGTTTCATGAATAATCCTTGCAAATAAAATCAGTTGATTTTTAATGAAAATCCAAATAGTGAATACGCTGAAAATTTTGTCTCTTTGGTTCTCGAGATTATAGTAATCATAGGAAGTATTAACACAAATTTACTGCAATCATCCTAGAAAAATATTATTAAAAATCCCCAACAAAGACAATCTCAAAAATGTAAATGTATAAATACCATGACAATTAAAAAATTTAAATTCTCCATGTTTAAATGTAGTATTTATGTGAATTTATTTAGTAAAGTGTGAAATATCTTACATATTTTTCTGTCTCTAAGATGACTAAATCATTTAACATTTGATATATTAGATTTATGACTTTAAGATTTTTAAGAAAACAAGAATATTTAAATATATTTATATTTTGATTCTGTATGTTTTCATTGGTTATAGATGGTACATATAAGTAGTTAAAATATGTAATTGAATTTGAATGACACATCTGTTTAATGGGTACATAAGATTAATAAATTATATATGAAACAGCAGAATATATAAAGAAGTAAGAGTAATATGGCAATATCTAATTACATCAAATCAAAATTTAGTCAAGATATAAATAGCTAATAACCCAACTGTGAACCCTCTAGTTTTATTTTCTTAAAAATCCTGGTGGGCTGCTGAGTATGGTGGAACATGCAGGTAATCATAGTACTTGGGAGGCTGAAACAGGAGGATAGAAGGTTTGAGGCCAGCTACAGCAATGTAGTGAGATTCTATTTCAAAATAAATAAAAGTGAATGAGGGTGTAGCTGGAAGGTAGAATGCCCCTGGGTTTAATCACTAGTACTAACAACACTCTCATACATTTTTAAAAATATTTATTTCTGAACATTTACTGCATTCTAATTCTTTTAAAATAGTATAAAACTTACAATTTGCTAATTGTTGCTGGTATAGAAAGATATAGCTGAGCTTTATACAATGACTTTGAGTCTAGTATCATTGAAAAACTCATTTATTAATACCAAAAGATTGTTTTAGGTATTTTATGTTCTCAAACATATTACTAGAAAATGATACTTGTTTTCAATTTTTTGCATTTTTATACAATGTAGTTTTCCCATATAATATAAATATAACAAGAAATATTCTTGTCTTGTTTTAAGTATTAAGTTTAATATTATACCTTCAAGAGTATGTTCACTATAGGTTATTTGTGATATGAATTGTCAGGTTCATGTTTTCTAAGAATGTTGATTAATAATGTTATTTGTACATTGTAATTATGCATCAAAGTGAGACTCAAAGTAATACATTCATATTTGCATACATTTTTTGGTATGTTTCTCTCCACATCCCACCCACCCCACTATCCTCAGAAATAAGGGTGCATGTTAGTTATTCAATATTTTACTCTTTACTTGTTATCTTAGAGATTATAATATCCATCCTAAAATGTTTAGATAAATTAACAAGTTCAGATTTAATATAACATAAAATCAAATTATTTGGCAAATTAATTTTATAGTACATTATACAATGCATATACCTAAGAATACTTTAGCTCCATTTACCTTTTTCTTTTGCTCTTCTTTTTGTCATGCATATTAGTCCTAACTAATTTTTTTATTCAGATGTATGTCCTTATTGATATTTTGTTACTTCCTCTATTACCTACTAAAAGAAACATGTTAACATCTTCTTTCTTGAGCAGTTTACTTCCATAGAATCTCATTTCAGTCTCTGCTTCTGTGAACTTTGATCTAAAACATTTTTTGTTAATATATCTATAAAGTGTTTTTTTTGGGGGGGGGGCATTCTACTTCTGAGCTATACCCCCAGTCCTATTTTTTATTCTTTATTTTGAAACAGGGTCTCACTAAGTTGCAGAGGGCCTCACTAGGTAGCTGAGGCTGGCTGTGAACCCAGATCCTCCGGTCTCAGCCTCCCAAATGCTGGGATTACAAGTGTGCACCACCATGCCCCACTATAAAGTGTTCTTATTTTTTATTCAGCCAGTATTCATTTAGATTCACTTCCCAATTTCTTCCTCCCAATGAAGACCAGAGGCTCTTAGAATTTCAGTTTAAACTCCAGAAGGTTAGATTCATGAATATTGCTAATTAATTTGTTCTATGTAGCTGCTACCTAATTATAACAAAGGATAAACTTTCCACTCCCATCCAAAGGCATTATTGAGTATGCACTAAGCAACTGGATGATCTAAATTTTGCTTTGTTCTGGCTCTGGTGTTTCTTATTAGTACCTCTGGCTATGTTCCATTGGTAGCAACAGTACTCACCTGGGCATTAAGGTAAACTGGAATTTTTTTTTTTTTCACTTTAACAACTGGTTGTGGACATGGGTCTAGAAAGGTCAGAGGTATGCAATTCAATTGTTATGAGTCATGAGTGTTTTGGGGTATGAATCTCCACATAATTTTTTTTTTTGTAAGAAAAAATCTATGTTCACCTTTTTAATAGTAGCATTTTATTTCATAGAATTTGTAAATATCTATCCAGAGGTCACTGCAATAACCTACATCTTTCACAATTCACCAAAGTTGATGAGGGCAACAACAATCTTCCAACCCAAGAAATATGGTTGACATGTCTTGGCCTCATGAAAACTTGCTGAGCTTTTTATGTAGAGGTCAACCCACTCTGCACTCACACTTCATCAGCTCAGGCCTTCATTCATGAATCTACAGGGAAGAGGGAGGGAAAGTTCCCTGACCTGAGGTCTGTATCACACAGATGTCTGTCCTATGTCTCACTACAGAGTTCACAAAGAGTAGGAGACTAAAAGCAGACTCATAAACCTCATAGTGGCTTCAAGAAAGTGAGTAAACATTAACATTTTGAAAGCTATGAAAATGAATATTAACTGTTCATAAGGCACTAATTGTGAACAATAAATATTGTAGGAAATCAGATAAAAATATTGAAAGTCAGTATGAACTCTTTGAGTTTTCAAAAGAACATAAGATAAATAAATTTAAAATATATTCCTGGAGCAGAATAATCATCATTTGGTGGATTTTAAATGTATAAGTTAGAGGAAAGACATGAGGCTGAAAATCCTATGAAAAAGAAATGATTTCTATTTTAATCAAAATTGCATCTGCTTTAGGTGCTGAGAGAGTTAATAAACATTAATGTCATGCAATATACTTTGAAATTCTTTTTCCCTTTTTCCAATTGTTTTGCTTCAGAACTTGATGATATGTAATTTTGATTAAAAAGAAGAAATAATCAGGTTGCTTTCTATGCCAAGTTTGTTCTTATCTGGTTGCTATGACAATCTACTTCAATAGTTATTTTTTCTCTTTTGTGGATTTATCTCTTTCTGATGTTATAAAAAGAGTTTTCATAGGTAAGGGGTTTGATTTCTTTATGCTTAAAGGATTTTTTAAGAAATAAAAAAAAAAGCTTTTAGTTAAAGCCTCTGCATTCCAGGGTGTCATGTCTTATTTAAGTTTTAAAATGAAAAAGTTGATATCTCTTGTAAAAAAAAAAAATGAAGATGAATGTCTTTGGAATATTTAAATTTCTATTTCTTTCATATTGTATGCATTAGTTGCATCTTCTGCAATTGTTCTGTGCACATAAAGGTTGATTTCTTTTTATTGGGTTCTTGTCTTATTATTTTAAAAATGAAATACTTCTCTAAATCTATAACTCACTGGGAAGGGTAAATTCAAAAGAAGAAAATACTAGATTTTGAGTTAGAATCCTAAATTCCCAACTAAATTTTGTCACTAAAATTCAATTTAATCTTGGAAAGTCACATGAACCCCTGTGAACTACTACTTTATTTTTAAAAGAAGTTCTTAAGCCATATAAGTTTTCCCAATTTTAAAACAATGTAACTTTGCCCAGCTCCTTTTTAATTAGAATTTTTGTGATATAACATTTTTCTAAGAATTTCCTTTGTATCATCTAAGAAATTACAATACATGAGGTCAACAAATATTTATTGAGTTCCTTTTACATACCATGCACATGGCTCACAATCTTTCTAGCCAACTAAAGTCACATAAGTTTTTCAAGAGAGCCATAATATGAAAATAGATCTCAGAGATAACTTTTGTTAATATTTAAAGTAGAAGATGATAATGATTAGATGGCAGCATAATGAGTTTTTTCTATACAGATGTCTCCAAATATGTTTCTAAACATTAATATTTATGTTTCTAAATAATATTTAGTTGATTTACTAAGTAATATTGGCTATTCCAACTATAGCTACTGCAGGTCTTATGAAAATACCTATATTCTTTCAAAGAGTTTCTGAAGCTCTGTGTCTGGATTGTAGTTGATAATCAGCAGCATTTAAAATTTCAAACAAGTTTGTAGGCAATGATTATGGTACTAGTCGTGGTTCTATGACAACACTTTGATAGCCCCTGGGTGGGTCAGTTTATAGAGTTTGTTTGTTTTGTTTTTAAGTTTGAAACATTGCCCAAACTGTATTTATTTATGTAGTTATAAATATAAGTTTTAAAAAGTCACATGTATTACCTTAATCTTTGTAGATTTTATAGCACTTATTGAAATAAGAAGACATGTTCCATTCTAGTATTTGCTTTGAAAAAGAAACATATATTCATGTTTGATTTCTAGGGATACATGACATGGGGAAAAGAATGTAAACTCATATCTAGGTTTATGTATTCTGAAAATATGAAAACAGAGGATAATAATTAGAACTCAACTATTATGCTTTTATTATGAAACAAATTCACTTAAAATATTTGATATCATATCACTAATTTATTATTTTAATAATGGTCTCATCTGAAAAATATGTCTGTAGTTGCCTTACAAAATACATAGGTATTAAGACTTTGTTTCTTACATACAGAATTTTAATGGTCATACAGATGGTTCTATATATCTTGATATATGACATTAGGCATCCTGATCACTTATGTTTTCCTTTTAATTCATATATTCATAGTCTTCTGGTCACTTGAAAGGACAAGCCTCTTTTTTTAGTCTTTGGGGACTAGTCAAAACAAAAGGAGAGATCAGAGTTTGTTTAGTAAATCTTTTACAAATTACCCAATGAAAAATGAGTTTGAAGATGTTAAGTGAATGTATTAAAATCATCCAAATTATGAGGTCTAGAAGAACTAGAATTCTGCTATTGTGATAACCAGATTAGTTCTCTTGCCACTATTTTGTAATGTTTCCTTGGATTTTATGGCCATTAGATGATATAATGTTCTTCTCTTCTTTATCCCCAGATCACTGATAGTTTACAATCACCGAAACATAGATCCAGATGTCTCCTTACACATTGTTAGGTTTATACTGTAGGATGTCTAAGTCCTATCTAAATATCATGTAAGTGTGTGTTTATAAATATGTGTGACTTAGGAATCTAATATTTGTTTCCATTTTCCTTCAGTAACTTGATATGTCTATAATTAACATTATAAGCTTCACAGAAATAGTCCTTTCTCATATGCATAATATAGTAAACTTACATATACCAACTCCAATTTGATTGTCCTCCATAGTAGATAACAAAAATTGGGACAAATTCATCTCATTCATATATTTATTTTCATTAAGCCAATGTGACATTTAGGTCCTCCTATCAAGAGGTGGAATGCATTTTCTCACCTTTTAAATAAATCAGTGCTGGCCTGTGACTTGCTTTGGCCAAGACAATGTAGAAGAAGTGATATTACTCAAGTTAAGAAGCTGAATTTCAAAATTCTTGCACAGATATTAGTCTGGCAGGCCAAGTCTAGACTGCTGAAGGATAAGAGGAGAACTGAAGCTCTTCAGCTAACAGACAGCCTGCCCCCCACAAATAACATTGCAGCTGATAACAGACACAGGAGTGACCCCCAGTAAGACCAGCTATCCTGGTGGCTACAGCACAGACATAGAGACAGTGATTTCTTCAACCATATATGGATAACATTCTAGGCACAAAAGCAATGAAAGAGTTTGAACTTCTGAATGTCCTCAGAGAGTAAAGCCACTCTCACTCTACCACCAACCAAGGCTTTTTTTTTTTTTTTTTTTTTGGAGTACTGGGGATTGAACTCAGGGGCATTCTACCTCCGAGCTACACCCCCAGCCCTATTTTTTAATTCTTTATTTTGAAACAGGGTCTCACTAAGTTGCGGAGTGCCTCACTAGGTAGCTGAGGCTGGCGGCGAACCCGGATTCTACAGTCTCAGCCTCCCGAATGCTGGGATTACAAATGTGCGCCACCACGCCCGGCTAACCAAGGCTTTTTTGAATAAGAGAAAATTCTATATTTCTTTCTTGTAGTAATTGCCATGTTTGTCTTTGTTGAAGCAAACTAATAAATTTTCCTTATGCTTAAAGATCAAAATGTACTTATCTTAGAATTTAAAAAATCCAGCTGGGCGTGGTGGGGCACACCTGTAATTCTAGTATTTGGGAAGCTGAGACAGGATGATTTCAGGTTCAAGGACAACCTCAGCAATGTAACCTAGTGAGACCCTGTTTCAAAAAAAAATTATATATGTATATATATATATATAAAGGCTAGGGTGTAGCTTGGAGATAGAATGCTCCTGGGTTCAATAGGTCACTCTCCAGACACACACATACACACACACACACACACCAAAAAATATCCTATGAATGTGATGCAAATGTTGTAAGGTATATCTTATGAATACTTTGTAGTCTAGACCCACAGTAAATTAGAATTACCAAAAACAGTTGAATAGGCACAGTTTATTATTTATATGCTCCAGATACTGGATAATACATATATTATATGCATACTGGATAATACATATATGCATATGATGTACATATATACCATGTATATATACATATACACCATGTGTATATGTATACGTGTAGACATATGTATATGTGTATGCATTATGCATATATGTATATGTATATATATACACATAATTCTTGTAATAGATAGCTTTCTATCAGTATAAAATACCTGTGGTAATTAAAGTATCAGTAAAAACATTTATTTTGGTTCAAAGTTCTGGAATTTTTGGTTCAAGGTTAGGTGGACCCATTACTTTGAGCCTCTGATGGGAATGCCCAAAGGTAATGAAAGGATGTGGACAAAGGAGCAAACTGTTCACCTTGTGGTTAGAAGGGGAAAGAAAGAGAAGGAAGAAGAGAGCAGCATTCTATGCTTCCCTTTAAGGTTATTCTCCAAAGATCTAAGGACCTCTCACTGGGCTCTACCTCCTAAAGGTTTTGCTATTTCTCAACAATGCAATCCTGGGGACCAAGCCTTCAACACATGGAACAGTAGGGAACATCCAAGACCCAAACTGTAACAATTCTCCAAATAAATTTATAAGTATATGATGAATAAACTGAAGTTTTATGCCTTTGATACCACATGCATACTGAAATGTAGAATTATAATTTGAACTTCAGTCTTTCTGGCTGTACAACTATAAGGTGGCCAATGAGTCAGATATTTGCAAAGCTTTCTTTGGTAGGTTTTTAAACTGAGTAACTCAAGAAAAAAAAATTAGGTAGAGTGATAGCTAATTTTCTAGAAGTTAACAAATTAAATTGCTATCATTGTATCTTTTCATATTTGTTTTGTAGGTTTCAAATTGTCCTATATTTTTCTGAGTCATTGTCTTAATTCTCCATTTCATCTATACTGTGCCAATCTAATATCATACAAATATTTGTAGCAGGTATCTTCTATCATCTTAATGAGCAGGTTAACGTTGTTATCTCAAGACATTAATAATGAGAGTGAAGAAGCTGGATATATCATTGCTGATACGGTTAATTCGATTGTACAAAAAAGCTCTGAGTATTGACAAAGGTGAAAATCGATTAGTTTTAGATTTTGCAAAGTTAAGCACATCACAGTCAGCTAGTTCACAACATTCTTCTCAACTTTTATTTCAGTCACATGACAGCATCTCCAGAGGTACTGCATTTTGAGGTGAAGTCTGAGCCTGGCATTATTGTGGAGATTATACACCACGTGTGCATGTGGACATGTATATCCCGATACACCAATTTATCTAATCTGTATATCAGGATAAAATCAAACCATAAAAATCTGTTGTTTTTGCCCATTAAGTATCACAATGGAATTGCCCAATCTGGCACAATTAACTGTTCCTTTCAGGGCCTTTCTATTGTAGTGGGTCAGGTTTCTGGAACATTGTCAGAGTCGGGACAGAAGGCTTTAACAACACCTGCCAGCGCTGTGAACAAAGGCGTATTACATTTACGCAGTGGTTTTCATCACAGGGCATCGGCTCGCCATAAAGGGGAGTGCAGAGCCCCTATTCACAGCCCCGGAGAATGCCTTTCTTTCCACAGCTCAGCATGTGACTCACCTATATTCAGTGTCATATGGACCTCCCTCCTATTTCAATCCAAGAAGGACCAGCAAAAGTGATTTTCTGTGTAACATCTCTAAACTCCCTTTGCCCATTCTGTAAGTATGTGAGATAGTTCTACATAATCACATCTGGAAGGGACTGTGAAATGCGCAACGTGACCGAGTCCCAAAATGACTTTCATTTATAAGGATATTAGACAGTTCTTATTCAGTTAAGATAAGGACAAGCAGCGAAGCAAGCCAAATGGAGCTATTTAAAGAGAGCGTGTCCCTGCTTCTGTGAAGAAGCTGTATTTTTAGCAGGACAGCCCTCAGAAAACATGATTATTATTTTGACAAAATAGCCTCATTTTCTTTACAAGCATCTGCATGGAAGACTGACTGACTGAGTTATTAATTGAGCTTTCTGGTTGTGAGATATATATATATATATATATATATATATATATATATATATATATATGTATGTTTTTGGTCTCTCTAAGGGTATTCTTTCAGACCACTAGTGTTTCTGACTGTTTCTAATTCTTCCTCTTCTTCACATTAATGCCCCTCACCTCAGAGATGTCCACATGCATTCCCTGTATCATGTCAAATGCAAGCCGACAGGAATGCAGACTGTTCCCAGTGTGGTATGCAGAGCTGGGATTTTTATGCTCAACTTGGGACTGAAGTCAGGATGCAGGCATTATGGGTGGACTCCTGTTAGGTCCCTCCTGGATTTCTCAATACAAACAGACAGGAGCCAGGCTATGAGGAAGGTGAAGAGCTGCTTCAGCTGTTTGACATTGCTGGGCTGCCTAGGCTTTGTTCCCCAGCACAGAGTAAATCTCAGGAAATTTCCTCATAAAAGACAAAGAATGAGCGCAGGGGAGTCTTAAATAAGAGGAATAGACTCTGAAAGGTGTCAGTATAAGTGGTTTTGAACAAAGGAATATGAAACAATGTTCACCTTAAGAATCTGAATTACCTCTTATTTTTCTAATTGAGTAAGTGGGGGGAAAGGAGACAAGAATAAAAAAGTAAGCAATTCATTTTAAAGAAAAGATGAAGTTATGAGGCCATGAATAATGGGAGAGACAAGATTGAAAAGAGGAATTGTGATGTGTTGTTCACTAGTCTGAAATTATGTCTGCAAAATGCTACCATTTTCAGTAAATGATGACACTCTTTTCTTTCATTTTACAAATAGTTCCCAGAAAATTAATTATTTAATGCATATATTTAATGCACATTAAATGTCTATTAGGCACAAACTACTTCTTTGCCATGATATATATTATTAAGGGCTCCTTCCCTTGTTCAAGCAGAACCTTGGAATTTGTATAAGAGTCTTAGGCCTAATTCTATCAAGAATGACTATGGATGTTGAATTAATTACTTAATTTGTCTTGATCTCAGTTTCCACCTTTTAAAAAAATGGATGGACAAAATTATCTTGGATGTCCTTTCTACCTTTAGGTTTTATAATTTATTGCAGTAAATAGTGGCATCACAGGGGGTCCCAGCTTTGCACTCTACCAAATAGTATCTGTGTATTCCTTTCTGTTTAAAAAATAACTCATCTATCAATCCCTTTCAATCTTTTCAGAAACTTTTAAGCCTCAAAATATCATCTAGTTTTTATTTGTACCCTCTCCCCCTGAACGTATTCCTCATGTCTCTGTGATGAAAAGAATCTAGTAAGTACATCTGCAATATTGAAATTAGAAAGAAATAACAAGGTGAGTGTTCTATCAATGGCAACTCCGCAGTACCTGATTCATATACATTAATTTTACAAGTATTTCTGCATACCAGAATATTTTATAAAACATGCATGTTTGGAATATGTAAATATTACACATATACTACATATTTCTCAATTTATATAGTTGATAGTCTAATTTGCACACCTATGACCTGACTAATTTGAATTAATGAAGAATTTAAATAACTCCAAAATATTAAATGATTGAAATAACTGATCATATCCAGCTGGTTCATTTCCTCTAGGCTTGTACTCTTTTTTTCTTTTAATTTATGTATTGAGTATTACAATATATATCCAATAAATTTATGCACAAGAAATTCAACTCTTTAAAAATATTTCATCTGACAAAATATATAATCAAGAGCCACCAACATCTATGTCATCAATGAAAATGTCATGACATTAGATCTTAACCATTAAGATAAAAAAAAATTCTTTCCTTATTGCTAGATTATCTACTCACTCACAACCTGGTGGATGGTTGTGCATTATTTCAGATTATTCCTTAATATTTATAGTAGTGTACTATTAAAAATATATGGTTATTTTTGAAAAAAAATTAAGAATAATTCCATTGTTTAGAATCTTCTTAGTAGGTTCAGGGATAACTATCTACCCTATCATTAATATTCATATCTTACTTCAAAATCAAAGCATATAGTTTTTATGTTCATATATATGATTG
This sequence comes from Graphiurus murinus, assembly GCA_004027655.1. Lineage (NCBI taxonomy): Eukaryota > Metazoa > Chordata > Mammalia > Rodentia > Gliridae > Graphiurus > Graphiurus murinus. The sequence continues at coordinate 32,980 of PVLC010000808.1, forward strand.
ATATTTCTTACACATTTAATATAGCTTTATACAAAATAAATGTTGCTAAGACAAATATTTTTTAAATATTATTTTTCAGCACCACAAATTTTTTGTTTTCTCCTTTCCTTTTCATTTTTTGTCCCACTTGGAACTAGATGAGGCTCCATATGTAAATGATTAGTCCATTTTGGTCTATTGAACACAAGTCCAGAAATTTAGTCTAGCCAATGGTTTGGTAACCTGTTCTGAGGAGAACATAACTAGAATAATCAAAGTACAGTCTTTTTATATTTGAGGACTCAGTCCCTTTACAACGCAGTGCTTTATATAATACTTACAGAGATCTTTTTTGGAGACTGAGGTTAGTGTTTAAATTGCAGAGGATATTTATAATCAAAAAATGTTATGCCTACACGAGAAAACCAAATGGTGGTGGCCAGCATTTTATTTTGTGTTCACCTTTCTTTCATATGGCAGATTGTTGTCATAGAACTATGTTCCTCACCAAATTAGGGAAATGTTGTCAGTCTAACAATTTAATAGTACTATATACTTTGCAAAAAAACTACTAAAATATCACCCCCCAACTCTCAGATTCTAAATACTGAAATTGATTTATTATATCATAAATACTGGCAAAGATATCCCCATCTGAGTTATATAGATGGTGGAAAGAAATGCCAGGTGAAAAATGCACAGGAAACAACAAGTGCTTTTTAGAAGAAAATGGCCTAGTGGCATTGGTAAAAAGAGTGTTGATATTTGTTCTATCTCTAGTTTTTTTTTTTTTTTCCTTCTGGCAAATAACGAGACAGAGAAGTCTTGATACAGAATAGAAAAAACGGTGAAAAAGCAATTGTGATTGGCAAAAAGATACTTCTGGTAAACTATAAAGAGGCTGGTGATCAGGTTGATCCCCTGGAATCAGAGATTAATGTCCTGTTTGGTGACTTGCCTCTGCATGAGATGGTAAGTCTTCAGATGGATTCTTTGGGTGTCATAAGGTATATGGTGTATTTGTAGGCAGAACCTTAGACACAGAGATTACCACTATTTGAAAAAAATACCCATGCCTTAAGCATGGAAGCAACAGTCATCAAGAAGAGATCAGGAAGGATTAAAATAAAAGGATTATAACGACAGCAGTGTAGACACATTAAGTCAGTAATGGAGGAATAGGATGGCTACTATTATGCTACTATGCTATGTGAGGTTCAAGAAGCTGTGCACATGATGGGGAGAAGCCTTTAGTAATGACTTAGATTGAATTTATACTGGCCTCTAAAGAAAAAGATAGATGTGCATTAAACATTTGATTTCATGAACCAAGATTTATATTTATTTATTTATTTATTTATTTATTTATTTATTTATTTATTTATTTATTTATTTATTTAATTTATATGCGGTGCTAGGAATTGAACTCACGGGCATTCTACTTCTGAGCTATACCCCCAGCCCTATTTTTTATTCTTTTTTTTTTTTTTTTTTGCGGTACTAGGGATTGAACTCAGGGGCATTCTACCTCCGAGCTACATCCCCAGCCCTATTTTTTATTCTTTATTTTAAAACCGAGTCTCACTAAGTTGCGGAGTGCCTCACTAGGTAGCCGAGGCTGGCCACGAACCCGGATCCTCCGGTCTCAGCCTCCCAAATGCTGGGATTACAAGCATGCGCCACCACACCCGGCTCAAGATTTATATTTTGTATAGGACAAACTGGAAAGATGATCAAGGAACTATTTCAGCCTGGACTTGGAAAATATCTGGAATAGTTTCATAGAGAGGATGATAAGCCCCAACATGAAATTAGCACATTCATGAAACTATCTGATAATGCTCATGTTTAAAGTACAGGGTAACTGGCCCTCTGGGAATATCAAATTCATGTCTCATGGAGGAGTGAACTTATAGATCATAACTATAAAAAACAAAAATTCTATTAGGCTAAGACTCATGCAGATAAAAGCTACTCATTTGCTAATCTGCAGTGCATAGCCATGGTTTTAATGTGTTTTGAAAAAAAAAACAACCTATTATTTAAAGGAAAATCATAATGAAGCTATAGGTTATTAAAGTTTTAAAATAACTTGAAAGAGGTCTAATCCAATTCAAAACCAGTGCAGAAACCCCCTTAACAATGTTCCTGATGGCTAATCATCTTGCATCTCTTCTACCACTTTCAGAGATAAGAAGCTCTGAAGCAAGACCAGCAAGTTATAGAAAACAAAGCATGAAAATCCCAGAATCACAACTATTTCATACAATAGGAGTTAGCCAGGGCCACGGGTGCAAGGAGAAATCGAACAACATCACTTGTGAATGTCAGATCATAGATGTATTTTTCATTCCAGCGATTCCCTACCTCTACATGATCTGCTTTATTTGGTCCTTTATAATGCCCAATAGTTTTGCTGTGGTGTACAGATCTAGTCCAACTTGAAAATTCTCTGTGCTCAATATCTTACTTCCTATAATATGAAGCACTGCTTTACTTTATAAATTTTTAAATTATAAATTCTATGCAAAAGTAACTCAGTGAAGGGGTATTTATTTATGTTTGGCTTTCTTTGTGTGTCCCATGTTCTTTCTGCTTGGGTCATCCTATTAAGTGGTTCACAAATATTTTAAAGAATATCATTAATTTTTATATTGCTTCTAGGTCATCTTCAAATTTCATTACTTATAATGGAAAATACTCCAAGATTTTTTTCTCTCATTTTTATTCTAAAGTAAACCATAGAAGAACATTATTTTCCTGTTACTTTATATGCATGTAATTGGCATATTATGACAATTGTGTAGCTAATTCATTATTATGTTGTTGGCCTAAAAGAAAGGAGGCTATGACCCTGTATTATCGTTGTTAAATTGTTACATGCATGAGATGAGTCCTGCCTGACAAGTAAGATGATTTATTGGCCATCATATTGCCCAAACAATCCATTGGATTTTATTAAGGCCAGCCATTCAAATTAAAGACTGGAAACAAAAGGAGATTTGAAATGGTTCTTTCAGGCTTGGTGGTGGTTGCAAGGAGAATGGGGAAATGGAAGAATAGTTCAGAATGGTTAAAAAATACCTTCTGATGTCGACAGATAGACAAGCAACTAGGAGTGAAGAAGGCTAAGAAAAATGTCTATGAAATTGTAGCAGACTTTCAGGGGTAGAGGGTAACTGATATTAGATCAAAGTTTTGAAAACAAGGCAGTAAGTATTTAGCAATTGTTGGAATCAGTTGCTATTTGCTATTTGTTCACAGTGTTTCCAAGATTTCTTTCTATTCATTACAACATTAAAATAATTTATTATAAACATATATAACTACTAACAGAGTTTTATAGTTAGGCACTTTGATATGTTTAATGTTGCTTCCTACTTGTGGAGAATAAGTACTTTTTATTTTTCATCATTGAGAATTACTCTTTTTCAGCCTTCAAAGTCTATTTTTTTTATGTAGCACAATACATCCTTCAAATAGAGAAAATTAAGATGAGAGAGTTATTCTCCTGTAGTACCTGTCAAAGGTTATGTCCATGTGTCAGGAGATTGCAAACTGATAACATTTTTTCAGAGTCACAATGGTTTAAATAATTCCTGATTACTGAATAAAATAATTCAATGACAGTTTAATAACATTGAATAAAATTGAACATGTAATGTGCTTAGCACATTGCTTGAAACAAGTATTATACACTGTCACTGTTACTTTTATTATTTTTTAATCAAAAAAGAAAAGACATGAGGAGAATATTCATAGCAACAACCCCTTTTCATTTGCATTTCAGGAAATATTGGAACCCAGTTGAAAGTAGTGACAACAAGAGAAAAGGTCTGTTGATGTTCAGTACACATGCAATTTTTAAAAAAAAAATAGTTGCAACCTGAAGTTGTTTGAACGCCCACATGTGGAATCCACAGATGAAGAGGGTGACTATCCTGTTACTGCAAACTCCTTATGAAGACTTTGAAGTATCTCCAAACTTCCCTGATCCTGTTTCCTCACTTACATAAAGTAGAATACCTCACAAGGTCATGGTGAAAGGGAACTGAGGTAAAGTAGGTGTTTAGGGAACATGACATGATTCAATCTGGTTGTACATTTTTTCTTCAAGCTTAGATTTGCTAAAGAACACCAAATTGACTCATGTTAGGAGAAAATTAAATACCTTTATTGTTAGTTACTTTAAAGGACTATAATCTAAATTAAAAATTAAAAGTTCTTGCACACACAAAAATCACTGATTACAGTTAACTCAAATTTAACTAGATTTCTATTTGTTGTTGGTTTTGCTGCTGTTGTTTTTGGTTAAATCTGTTTATCTTTGGAAAGAGATATACTTAATGTTGTGTGGAATTACTTACGTGATTACTCTTTCTGCCAAGTATTCAAGATATTGTAATTGTCCTTAAAAACATACTCTGGAAGAAGCACCGTTGCTCTCTTAGGAGAAAGCTGGGAGGCCCAGATCTGGAGGGCAGACTGACTCTCCGATGTAAGCTTTGTTTGCAGTTTACAATATAGACAAGGTCTCTTTGCACGAAAGCTGCTTTGAGCCAGCCTATTGATTCCTGCTCCTGTGCTTCACCTTTGTTCCTTTGCATAGACCATTTACCTGGCTTAGATTTCCAGAAACACTCACTTCAGCTGGTTCAAATTCTACTTTTCTTTCAAGGCCATATTTGCCCATTTGCCCCTGTGTAGAAAGCATATATTCTCATCATTTTTTTCTAACTGGAGATTGAACCCAGGGGCATTCCCTGAGCTACAGCTTCGGACTACACCCCCAACCCCATTTTATTTTTATTTCAAAGCATAGTAAGCTAGTTTGATGAAAGTCTCACTATTTGCTGAGGCTGTCCTCAAACCTGTGATGCTCCTGGCTTAGCCTCCCAAGTACTGAGATTACAAGCATGTGCCGCCATGTCTGACTATACTCATCATTTAGGTCGAAACATTTTTGAGGGTAAAAGTGGGCCATATTAATTATAATACCAAAAATATAAGAATAAATTAGAACTCTTCCATTAAAATCAGGGCATATGGTTACCAGCCTATGACACTTCTCTGACTTGATCCACTAATGGCAATATTCCTCTACCATTGACTATTCATAGCATGGAGGATATGGAGCCACTATTTGCCTTATGGCCTGTATTACCTCATAGCTACATTATCTTCCTTCACGTGACTATTTTTTTTTCTCATTTTTCATTTCAAAATAGAGCAGAAATTTTGAAGTCAGAGATTATCTTACATTCTCTGTTACTGAACGTATCCTAGAGAATCTCCTATCAAAGACACACAAATGAGGTATTTGTTGACTAAAATATTCTTAAAGCCAAAATTTACTGATCATTTTGTGTTAGCAAGCTTCTCATCTCTGTGAGAAATACTGAGAAAAACAACATAGAGGAGTAAAGGTTGATTGCGGCTACTGTCCAGAGGGTTCACTCCACAGGCATCTGCTCCATTGCTGAGGGCAGAGGGTATGGAGGAGAAAAGCTGATCCACTTAGGGCAACAGGTAGCCAGGAAGGGACCTGGCACATGGTATATTCCCCAAGGGCACATCCCCAAAGACCCACTCCCTTCAACCAGGTTCCCCCTTCCCAGAAGTCTGCTCAGCTACAACGGATTCATCCACCGATGAGGCAAGATCCCTCCTGATCCAGTCACCCCACCCCCAAACCCCACCTCTCAACACTACAGCATTAGAACCAAGCCTTTTACACATAAGTCTTTGGGGGATACTTCATCTCCAAACCATGACACATTTCAACAAGTATAACAAAGTTCATGATTATTATTATACAGATATGACTATGTGGGGGTTTGCTCATGTCACATAATTTATTATGGTAAAACCTCATATACATGTTCATGGGCTGTGGCATTGAGTCCCAGTTTTCACTGTCAGCTTTTTAATGTGTCATATAAGACATTAAAAGAGTTTGCTATTTCCATTTAAGCATGTTTTTATCTATAATTAGGATATGTAAGGCTTATGTTATATATACTCTTACCACTACTAATAAACAGTAACTTGAAGTTTAAAGTTGATAATTCATAGTGAGGATCCTATTTTTTGTGACGTACATTTATAATTATATTTCATTAGTGCACTGTAATTATACATCATAGTGAGGATCAAAGTGACACATGCACATTGTACGTGGTAAGTTTCCCTCTGTATCCCACCTCACTCACCCCTCCCATACACAGTAGTGAGGTTGGTAGTGATACCTTTGTATATGGCCTTAGCATTAACAAAGGAGGCATGGTGAAGATTCTATTTTAAGGAAAGAGTGATTTCTATTATCTTCTCTTCATACGCTTTTTTGATATTTAATTTCTCTTAATTGGTGTCTTTTAAGATGTGAGTGTGCATATTTGTTTGTATATTTCTACAAATTCAGTAATAAATTTGAGAAAATGAATTTAGAAGACGGATGAGAATTTAGGAATGTCCTCTTTGTGTAGTTAGTATAATTGCCATGAATTTGGCCAGGTGTAGCTAAACAATATTTCAGGCAAAGAACTAATAGCAAAGCTTTTTACACGGTAATTTCCTGGGTAAGGTTCAACAAAATGAAAACTCATCAGAAGCCCTGCTGGGATTCCATCAGCAAGCATTTATTTGTAGTCGCATGTACACCTGCTTACATCGTAATAATACACTAGTGAGTTAAGTCACTATGCCAATGCAAATTAGCTTTATTTTGAATCTAACACTGGAATCTAGGAGATATACTAAGCAGACAAATGAATTACCACTAGATAGAATAAACTGAAAAAAATCTCTAGCATTCGCCTGCTTTTGGTTGTCAATAATCTTTTATGAAATACCTTTCTCTCACATGCATCTACCATTTAGATGAAGAATTTGCAGAAGATGCCCTGTTCCATTGGTGCAGCAATGCTGAGCATTTCCAGCATAACATCAGCAATGTGATTTTTTTCAACTCAAGAGATCCTGTGCTACTTAATTCAAACCTAAAAGTAATTCAACAAATATTTACAGAAGACAAACTATATGGAAGGTATTGGACTAGGTGCTGGAGGTAATGTGAAGACATAAAAGATGTGTGGGAATACCATCTGCTCCATAGGATTGTTGATACTGTAGAGGAGATAAATTAAACACAAAGTACCACACTGAAAAAGTCGCCAGAGAGTCACAAAGAGCTCCAGGGCAGGAGAATCACAGAACCCAAGTTGGTGCAATTGGCAAAGGATTAGCACAGGAGATGGTTTGTCAGACAGTCTTAATGTCCTATAGGACTTAAATATGTTGAGGTGAGTGACAAGGAAGAAGGGCAATCCTTTAATATGATGTGTCCCTCGTGAGTGAAGAAAGTGGAAAAGTGGAATGCCTGTTTGGACAAATAGCCATGAATTCAGGTTAGCTGGAGCAGGTATCCTTTTTTTCTTTTTTTTTTTCCTGCAGGGCAGAAAGAGTCTAGAAAAGAGAGAAAGCTCATATCTCTAATTATTAGACATCTTTTTGTGTAAGAGTGTGTGTGTGTGTGTGTGTGTGTGTGTGTGTGTGTGTGTGTTGAACTCAGGGGCATTCTGCTTCGAGCCACACCCCCAACCCTTTTTATTTTTTGTTTTGGAAACAGGATCTTAATAGGTTGCTGAGAGTCTCACTATTGTTGCTCCAACCTATAATCCTCCTGTTTCACCCTTCCAACTACTGGCATTACAAACTTGCACTACCATGCTCAGTTATTAGATGTTTTTTAAGATTATGAAAGGCATTGCCATGCTTAGATGTTAGATATTCATTTCATAGGTACTGGATTCTTTCTTTCTAGGACAACCATTTGTCCTCCTCCTCCTCCTCCTCCTCCTCCTCCTCCTCCTCCTCCTCCTCCTCTCTCTCTTCCTCCTTTCTTCAGAAAATTATAGGGTCTGGAGAATGAAACTTAAAATACAATTTTGTAAGGGCCTCTTTCCTAAACCATATTTACATCTTACTCTTTTGAAAATGTTCTAGTTAGGTTTATCTAAAGAAACCTATAGGAGATTCAAACCATCATCTGAATGTACTTAATATATAAAATTAACCCTCATCTCATAATTTTCTTTGCCTTCCATTGGATGATGCACTAGTTCCCTAGGAATATAATAATAAAGTACCATTAATGGCATGGCTAAAAGTAATAGAAATTTGTTATGTAACCATTGTGGCGACTAGAAACCTGGAATAAAGTTGTGGGGAGATTGGTTCCTTCTGAGGCTCTGAAAGAATGTGTTCCTTGGCTGTTTCCCAGCTGCTGGTGATGGCTGGCAACCTTTGGCATTTTGTGGCTTATATATGCAACACTGGTCTCTGTCCCCATTTTCTCATGGTGTTCTTCCTGTGCCCAAATTTCCCTCTTATGGAAACATAAGATATTGGATGGAAGCCTGCCCTAATGATGCTATCTTAAGTTGATTAAACTTGTAATGATTCTATTTCCACATACGGTCATGACCATGGGTACCAGAAGTTAAGGCTTCAAAATATCTTTTCTTTACTGGGAGCATACTTGTAATTCCAGTATTTGGGAGGTTGAGGCAGGAGGATCACAGGTTCGGGGCCAGCCTCAGCAACTTTGTGAGACCCTTAGCACCTTAGTGAGATCCTGTTTCAAAATAAAAATAAAATAAAATAAAAAAGCTGAGAGTGTAGCTCAGAAGTAGAATGCCCTTGGGTTCAATATACAGTACCAAATATCTGTCTATTTATCTATCTGTCTCATTTTCTGGTGGACATGATTCAACCCACAATAGATAATTAGAGTTTTTAAAAATACATCAAAACATGAACATACAATTTCTTTAATTAATATGTTTCTTTATATGATTGATATGATAATACTATCATTATGACATTGTTGTGAAAATAAATTTAACTTCTTGTAATAAAAACTTAGCACAGGGTAGGGTTAGCCATGTGGTTGGAATGTCATAAATATTAGTATAGCCAGGCATGGTGGAACACACTTGTAATTCCAGTACTTGGAGGCTGAGACAAGGGGATAACAGAACTCCCTGCCAGCCTCAGCAACTTAATGAGGCCCTCTGCAACTTAGTGAGACCCTGCTTTTAAATAAAAGTATAAAATCAGCTGGGGGTGTAGCTCAGAGGTAAATGCTCCTGGGTTCCATCCTCAGTAAAACACATACATACACACACACACACACACACACACACACACACACACACACCAAATATTAGTATATTTAATTCAGGCACCTATTTCCAGAGGACCTTCAGAAAACGCTCATTTGATGTTCTATCTAGCTAAGTACAAGACTTCACTAGTTTAAAGTGAAGCCACAAGTATCAGAGATAATCAAAAGGAGTGCATGACTCAGAAAGGACATTTAGCTGCTCTAAACCTTCCTTTAACCTTAGAGAATGCCGTTAGAAAAAAAACATGTAGAGTTTTTGCGCGGCTAGAGTCTCCGAATCCTGTTTGCCCACTCTCTTCTAATGCCACCTGTATTTATACCATAAAATAGTGTTAGATTTTGGCTATTATCCGCATTGCATCGATTGGGTTGCTTAGGGCTTTCTTTTCTCTCTTTTTTTCTCTCAGTATTCATCAGCCAGGTTTTAATGGTCTGGATAATTACCTGAACTGTCCGCTTTGCTTTGCCCTTTGGCACTAACTCATGCTAATGGTGAGACATCATCTGGCACATTTTTCCAATCTCAAAAAGGTAAATTCCCAAACCTCAGTTGAAATATTTCTATTTTCGCCTGCATTTCCAAAATGATTGCCACCTCATGTCTCGGCTTAATGTGGTTTGTGCAGATATAATCACATGAACAAATACATGTGAATGGTGAGGCTTCTTATCTGTCAGTAAATTGGGCATCCATAAGGGATTATATATGGGAATTCTGGAATTTATAATCCTTTTCACCCTGTCATTAATTAAAAGTACCCCAGAGACAGATCGGGAGTGACCCAGGGTTAAGGGGTTGGAGGTTAAGCCTTTTAGCTTCGAGTCTCCAGTTTGAATCTGATCTAAGCTGGTAATAAACAAGAGCTACTGCTATTTGATATCAGTTTGGTGACCCATGTGAAATGAGTTAGTAATCTCAGGTTTGTTCTGGTAGACAGGTGTCCTCATATAGACAGAGCTGATAACCTCTGCAGAAGTGCCCACCGACCTAAAAAGTGGAAAAAAAAATGACTTCGCAAATGATTTCTTGTCTTGCTAGGATTGTTATTCAGTAACATGGGAAAGTACAAGGGTTTAGGATTCCACATGCCCAGCTTGTAGAAAAGCTATGTGAATAAATATGATCAGAGTGAGCTTAATAAGACCCAGACAGTGGGTCAAACAAGAATCAGGTGTTAGGTCTAAAAGAAATTTAATATCCTCAGCTTCTCATTTTTTTCCCTCTTGCTATTCGGTTGTCATGGGAATCTGTGTTTGAGGAAGAAACACTGATTGTACTTGCCCAGGGCAGATTTGTATAACCCCTAGCACTGAATTTGGCATTGGCAGGACAGAAGGACTTGAAGCTGGGTAAAAAGAAAGGGAATATACTGGTAACCTGGACGGGAAGAATAAAAGCATTATGCAGACGCTAGTGTTTCTTTTTTTTTTTTTTAAAGATATGATGTGCTGAACTGACATGAATTACCTTATGATGTGAGATTATAATGCAACAATAAAAGCACTTTAAAAAAAACTAGAGAAAAACTTTTAGGAAGGATATCTAGATCTTAGTTTACTCTAACTTTGATGGTAGGATTGAGTCTATCTACCTTTTAAATAATGTGTATTAAGTTATTTGTGTATGTGTCTGTTTCAATACCAGAAGGGGGAAACCCCAGGAAACTGAAGAAGACAGAAACATTCAATCATTTAATATGCTTATTTTTTCCTTTTACAAATATATAAATTATTAGCATTACCTGTATCTTGCTTTTTTAAATAAGCTTTGACGCTACTATGATTTTTAGGAAAAAGTACCATTTCTTTCTGAGTCTAATGGGGTGTTTGTGTGTGTGTGTGTGTGTGTGTGTGTGTGTGTGTGTGTGTGTGTGTGTGTATGTGTGTGAACGAGATGGGGGGGGAGAAATTCCAGCTTTGTATATGTACACCAGTGCTATAAAGAAATTATGGCTGACTCCTTAGCACTTTTTGTCTGACAGAATTCTTCAAAGATAAATTCATCAATGTGTGTCAGATGGTACCATGAATTTCAAATCTAGCTAAGGTCTAATCAAAGCAAAGTTTTGAAGAACCTATGAGTCTCATTTCTTCATTCACTTCTACTTCTAAAATGCTTTACTTTTGAATTTTTACTTATTTGTAACTTATCCAGGATGAAGTTATTTCATATATTTTTTCTATGTATGGGATTTATTTTCTGGTGCTATTTTAAATAATTTCACTTCATATATTATTGCCTCATTATTGATTAAATATAAAAGATAAACTATATTAAATAACCTGTATTTGTTTGCTTTTGACATAGAATATCAATTTCATATGAATTAACCTCATTACTTTGAAATTCGCATTTAAAAGAAAAATTCCAGTGGCTTCTCATGATAATGTTAGAGAATTAAAGTCATGATATTCAGTGACAAGGACATTTTAGTAGGTAGAAAATTTTTGAGATCTTCAAAATCCATCCTACATGTTACTAGTATTATACAAGAGACATCTAAGCCAGGCATGGTGACACACGCTTGTAATCCCAGCATTTGGGAGGCTGAGACCGGAGGATCCGGGTTCGGGGTCAGCCTCAGCTACCTAGTGAGGCACTCTGCAACTTAGTGAGACCCTGTTTCAAAATAAAGAATAAAAAATAGGGCTGGGGATGTAGCTCAGAGGTAGAATGCCCATGAGTTCAATCCCCAGTACTGCAAAAAAAAAAAAAAAAAAAAAAAAAGAGACATCTATCTTGTTTCCTAGGAATGGTATAAGTACAGCACTAAACCATTTAAAGATAATTGTAATATAATTATTAGTTTTCTTAAATATTTAAATTTTTTACTTGAAATAGTACTTGTTATGAATTATTTCAGTACTATTTTGACCAAAATTAGCTTTAAAATTGGTAATTATTTGTCATAAAATTGCTATCTCATTAAATTTCTCTACTCCTTACTGCATGTGTTTTGACAGAAACTTAATATTCTATCAGGAGATATTGAGATTTTGAAGCAGTTTTCAGATAATATAATGTACCAGGTATGCTGCTATTTCCATTTTGAAAACAAGTAAATTCTTTGTTAAAGCTGCTAAGTAACCAACTCAGAGACCTATTGGACATTGCCAGAACTGGTTTTCAAAATCAATTCAAGTCAGGCATGGTGGCACACACTTGAAAACCCAGTACTTGGGAGGCTAAGATAGGAGGATCAGAGATTCATGGCCAGCCTCAGTTACTTAGTGAGGCCCTCTACAACTTAGTGACACTGTTTCAAAATAAAGAATAAAAAATAGGTCTCGAGGTGTAGCTTGGAGGTAGAATGTCCCTGGGTTCAATCCCCAGTACCGCAGAAACAAAAACAAAAAAACAAAACAAAACAAAATAAAAATAAAAAAAAATTCAACAACAGGAACACAAAACTCAATTCAGTTGGACTCAATATATATTCTTTCACAGAACCACAAAAGAAACTTGCTTCTTGAGACATCAGATCACATGCTCTTGTTTAAATGTACCTTGTTTATAATTAGTATAATTTAAGAAATTATTTTAAATCACAATATGTCTTTTATTTACAATATCTTTGAGACTGAAGTGGAAAGTGCATTTTCCAATTAACTAAGTTAATCAAATTATTTTTGCTTAAATTTTTGTTGTTAGAAAATTTTTTCTGAAACCTTATTTTTCTGGAGCAGAATATAGGAGAGTTTACAGAGATACAAAGTAGGATCACTGGATTAACACAGATACAAGTACCTTCATTTCAGCTATTTTCATTTTTGGAACTAGATTTAAAGAAAAGTGCTTCACTCAGGCCTAAAAAGAATATCCTGGGACTCTTAATTCCCATGTTTCCTAGAGGAAAAAAAAGAGGATATTATGAACTAGGCTAGTATTTTTTGGGGGGGAGGGGCATGTTTGAATTCTTTATTATTTTGTAAGAAATATATTTGTATCTTAATATCAATTCTGGTAACACAATGTAAGGGAATTGACTATAATGTTATGTAACATCATCTACAGTGCTATTTCCTACAGAACAACATTGCAAGAATAAACTCTATTCATCCATTTTAGAAAATACTTTCATTAAATCCTTAGTTTTAGCCAAGAAAGTAGATTAGCATAAGTCTCTTTGGACTTGCTATTAATGCCATTCCATGAACCATTTAAGAGGAGTTTTAAATTTAATCTCTTCTCTGTTCCTTGAACACATCTTCAAAAAATATAATTATTTTTGGCCTCGTGGACACACATTAGTTTTAGGTCAATAAAATTACTTTTCCTGGGCTTTCTTTACTGGGAAAAATATATATGTTAGCCTGCATTGAATTAACATTTTTAGCAATGTAGGTAATTAAGAGTTATGTTTTCCAATGGGTTTCCAAAACTGCAATCTCCAAGGACCTATATTTGTAACTGTATTTTCAATTGCCAGTTAGATAAAGAGTATATCATGTAAATCCACTTAAATGTATTCGAAGCTACAATGTAATCTCTTTGTAAATATATGTTCAAGAGTACTTTGTGGGGTAAATTTAGTTTTAATTGTAGTTGACCTATTTGAGTCATGGTTTGACTTCTGATACATACTAACATCTGTATTATAATGAGTTACATTCCAATGTAATTTTCAAATCTTTAAAATAATTATGACATAACTATATATGTACAAGTTAATAAACAAAATGAGGATAAAATTATGAAATACAACAGTAATAGATTATATAATAATTTCAATAGTTAAATCAATGAAAATCTTTCAAAAAACAATTTTTAGATTTTCTTGTGGTACTAGAGATTGAATACAGGGGCATTCTACCTCTGAGCTACATCTCCATTCCTTTTTATTTTTTTGTTTTGAAACAGTGTCTCACTAGGTTTCTGAGAATTGTTATGTCACTGAGGCTATCCTCAAACCTTTGATCCTCCTGTCTCAGTTTCCCATGTACTGGGATTAGAGAAGTGAGCCATCATGCCTGGCTAAGTTTTCCTTTTTTGGAAAGGATATAATTTAGAGATTAACTAGACAGTGAAATTCTCTATGCTTTTAGTTTCTTGTATGTAACAAGGTCCTGGTCATAGGCATTTATTCAATAATTAATGACCAACTTTGAGTATGTAATACATGCCAAAGAGTAATGTAGAAGAAAATAAAAAGATTAATATAAAGTAACCACCACCTTTGAAGTGCTTACAGATTAACATACAAATGGTATAGGTTTCATGGATGGAAGTCCATTCATGATACAATAGAGTCACAAAGGAAAATGGTTAAAAATGAAAGGATAAAAATATGACTCCATATAGTTATTTCCAATATTTTAAAGTCATTAGATAATCTCATATTAACAAATAAAAGTTGCATTTATCTAGTTATTGCAAGGGTACTATAGCATCTATGCTTACACTTTGGCATATTGTATAATGTAAGTTTGAGACTCCATTTGTTGCCAACTAGGTAATGTTCATCTTTGTATTCTCAACACCTAAAAAAATACCACCCTACCTAATAAATGTACATGATATGCTTGGTGCATAAAAAATTAGTCTATTTTCCATTGTATCTATGCAAACCTAAATAACTTATCTGAATATTTAGTGTTCTTTAGATGTATGATAAAACTTGTTATATAAAAATGTTTATATTTTCAATGTGAACATTTTATACCTATAGACAGATATGCAAGTCTAGCCTAAAGTGAATTAATTTTAACCAATATTAAAGCCTAGATTTTATTTTGAATTCTCAAAATTAGAATGTGATAATCTAATATATGCTAATATGTAGAGGTATTCATTGTTAAAACATTTTATATTTTGAACACCTTTCTAGCAATCATTCTAAGCAAAAACACAATTAAAATATATTCTGCATACTAATTTTAATTTTATATTTTCACTAAACATAAATAGTAAAAATTCTATGTCGACATTTTTTTTTTTTTTTTAATTTTTTTTTTGCGGTACTGGGGATTGAACTCAGGGGCATTCTACCTCCGAGCTATACCCTCAGCCCTATTTTTTATTCTTTATTTTGAAACCGAGTCTCACTAAGTTTTGGAGTGCCTCACTAGGTAGCTGAGGCTGGCCGCGAACCCTGATCCTCCGGTCTCAGCCTCCTGAATGCTGGGATTACAAGCGTGCGCCACCACGCCCGGCTAACCTTTAAGTTTTTACCATAACTGTAAACACTTGCAAAGAACATATATGCATTTTAAAATAAATCACCAGTAAACAGATATATTGACCTCCTGAGCCTCCTGATATGATGCTTTAAGAAGGATTTATCAGTTCTGTTGTATTCTTGCCCAAAATCTGTAACCTGAATTTACTTATGAAAAAATATACAAAACCAAATTGAGTGACACTTTACAAGATAACTGGTCTTTACTTTTCAACTGCATCAAGATTATGTAAGACAAAGAAAGCCTGACAGTCTTTCCCAATTGGAGGTGAGTAGTAACACAGAATAATTTAATGCAATGTGTGATCAGAAATGAGATATTAGACCAGAAAAATAACAAGAGTCCCATAGTTGGAGCTACTTGAATCTCATCTGTTGCTTAGTCTTAAACCAGTTAGTTTCTTGATTTTCATTGTTTCGTTGGTGGTAAGATAGGAAGTTAACATTTAGGGAAGCTGAAAAGAAAGATATATAGGATTTATATTTACTATTTTTGCAACACATTTGCAGTATCTAAAAATACCTCAGAATAACAATGTTTTAAATTCAGAATAATTTTCATTTCCGTTGCCATTTGTATGTAATCAATTAAAAACTATAAATATATTAGCACTTTTGATAATGCTACATCCAAAAATGATTTGAAAAAGTATTTGAAATACAAAAGAACATTTTTTTCAAGTTGTGTTTGTCAACGGATCAAACTAGATAGGTTTATCATGAATTCATGAATTCTCCCAGTCCTCATTTTGTTCTGCAATGCTCGAAATTGAACCTAGGGCCTTGGGCATACTAAGCAAGTGTTTTATCACTGAGTTATATCCCCAGCTCTTCATTGCTTGCCTCCTGTTTCATTGTTGTATATACATGTAATCATCAAGCTGGGCATGGTGGTGCATGCCTATAATGCCAATACTTGGGAGACTGAGACAGAGGGACTGCAAGTTCAAAGACAGCCTCAGCAACTTAGTGGATATATTTCAATTAATATTATTATTAAATATTAATATTAAATAAAGTATTGAAAACATTCTATAAAATAGATTATAAAAAGCAATTTATATCTCATTGATTAATACATGATTTAACTATAAAACAAGTATAATAATTCAATGTTATACATCAAGCTAAAATTACCAACTATTTAGGAGATCAAAGTAAAAGGGGTCAAGTAGTTTTGGGAATATCTCATAGATAATAATCATGTATAAAGTACAGTAATATTTCCATTAATTTCATCAGATATTGTGGCTAATTTTTTGTTTATTTAATAAAGATGATAATACTGATAAACATTGTTTGTCATCAGCTCCTATATAATTTTACAGTTTTATTATAAGAAGTAAAATATATTAGAATTTTATAGTCTAAGTAACATGATTATTGACTGTGGTTTGAATATTTTATATCATTTATAAAATAGATTTTTAACTTCTTTATTGGATAGCGCACAACTAACATAAAAAACTCATGTAAAAATTTTCAGTGGTTTTACCTATTCTAAATTACCATTTTTGCCTTTTACTATTTAGTGATCTATATCATTAAATTGCCTTTCAGAAAATGTGTGTTAATTTTCACATCTCCGACATGTTTATTGGTATTAAAATTATTTTTAAACTTTGCCAACTGATAGGAATATAATTGTAATGCATTATTTCTTTAAAAATGATTTTTCTGGAGATTGAGTATATTTTTCTTTATATTATTACCCAGTTTGTTTTGCATATTTGGAACTTGCCTGGTTATGTTCCTTATCCATTTAATCAATTTTTTTATTATTAATTCTTAGATCACTTTTTGTGTGTGTGTGTGTGTGTGTGTGTGTGTGTGTCTTTTGGGTGTATGTGCAAGATATTAATCCTTTGTCAATTACATGTGTGTAAAAAAGTTTTCCAAGTTAATTTTTACTTTTTATGTATATGCTGATGTTCAATTCCTACCAAATCAATTAGGTAAAGAATAAGAAAGAAAATTGTATGACTAGCTGACTCCTGGTTAGCGGCTACTCTCATGAATGTGTGTTAACACATTTGTATGAAAAAAATTATCATTTCAGTTTTTTAAAAGCCAGAAGCCAATTTTGAGATATGAACACTTTACTTTGCTTCCAACTTTAAAACATGGTTTCTTTTTCCATTTTTTTTTTTTTTGTGCTCATGTAGCTGAAGCAGGGAGTTATATTCTGTGGGGAGTTTGCTTTCAGAATAGGCACATTGAATGAGTAAATGGTCCTACAGAAAGCAATAGAGAAGAATGGTAGTTTTAGACTCTTAAATGCTTGATTATATTAAAAGGAAAAAAAATAATGGTAAACTCAAAATATCTCTCTGAGTTTTGGCTTTTAAATAGGGTACTCATAGAGTATATAGCTAGTCCATTAAAAATGTACTTAATATATGTTTTTATGTATGTAGATGTTGAACCAGCTCTAAAGTTAAAAAACACAAATAGATTTAGGAATTGTCAAAATGTGAAAGAAGTCTTAATAATGAGAGTAATATGCTTGAGGGGGTGGTGACAAATAACAACCAACTATTTCATAAAGCAAAAGAATCAAATAAAGAGATATTATGCCCGATTCACCTTGGTGCACCCTGCTCTTTTGCCCTAACGCTGCCTAATTTATCACTTCTATTGTGACATCCATAGATGAAAGTTACATGATTAAGCTATGATTTGGAGTTATGACTGTGGTAAATGAGTAGAAAATAACTTATAAAGACAAAACTGGACAGTCTTAGAGAATGCTAAGAAAGGGTAAAATAAGTGATGATAATAGGGTGTGGAGCAGAGAGTTGTTTCGATGCACATTGTACACGGAGAGAGTTAATATTTACCAATTGGTTGTAGAGAAAAGCAGCAATAAGGAAAAGAGTGAAAGATGACACAGATTTTTTTTTGTCTTGTTAACTAGGGGAATAATGATACTGTTAACAAAAATAAGAAAGTCCTAAGAAGGAAGTACAGATGGGAAAGTGGAGGGAAATGTGACAAATTTGTCATTGAACATACTGGTGTTTGAATACTAGAAGTCATTTCTGTTATTTATCAGAAAGTTGGAAATGTTATAATGTGGCCTGGAAGAGAATTGGTAGTGGAAATGTAACCTCTGAAGTCATTTACTGGGAAGAGATTGTTGATGCCTGGCAAAGCCTCACGTCAAAAAGAAAAGGGATAAGAAGAAAGTGACTTAAACTGAAAAGCAAGAATTAAGAAAATACTTTGGTTTTGGTACAGAATAAATGGCTTTCTTTTTAGTATAGAATGTCAGGAAGAGATACATTTCACAAACACCAGAAAGAGGACTTAGAACGAATAAAGCATAGAACTAGAAGTGGTGGAATAAAATGGGTCCACTGCCATAAAATGTGGGATTCAAGTCAGTAAGATAAAAGGCTATTGTAATTTGGAGAGAGAAAGGTAAAAGTAATGGAGGAAGTAGAGCATTAAGTAGAGAGAAGGAACTTGGGGAGCTGTCTTGCAAGCTCTGCATGCATCAGCAGAAATGATGAGGTGATGGTCAGAATAGATTCGAAGTATCAGGAGGTTGGAAAAAACTTCGTTACTGTCTCATGACTTTAATGAATATTACAAAAAAGTGGAGAAACCCAATCATAATAACCAACTTAAAATAAAATTTGATTATAAGGCCTCATGACTTTTTCCAGTGAAACTTTGCAGATGAAAGGAAAATGGAAGAGGATGGAGAGCCTGGGGAGGGATAAAGCACTCTATATTACAGAATTGACAATACATGAGTGGTAGAAATTAATGATGTGTGAGATTTAAATCACTCACAAATTGGCTGTTAATGGCTTGAGATTTGGGGACAGCAGCTTTAATACATATGGTTCAGAATGTAAAATAAGGTCAGGAAGTTAAATTTCACCATCAGCATGAGAAAGTTTGGGTTTCTGGTAAAGATGAAGGGTTGAATATTCTCATTTAGTTTGGTTCATTCCCAAGACTCCATTAAAATATCAGTAAAGGAACATATTAAAGATTCAAATCTACAACACACATGGAAGGCAAGCAAAGGAGGCAGCCAAAGAAAATATCAAAACTGAAAATCTGAGTGGGGGCAAATGATATGACAGTCTTGAGAAAACAGAACCCTAACTATTGGATTAAAAGCCTAGGGATAATTATTTATATCACTGAGTCATTGAAATCACAACTACTGGTCTAATATTGTAATATTAGGAGACCAAGTAGCTGTTAGATCTCCAAATTCCTTTCTCCACTTTCTCTAGTCTAGCAACGGCTTTTGTCGGAGCTAGCAGAACACTTAGGAGTTCCTTCTTGTAGTGGGTGAGTCAGCAACACAGTACAACTGAACACAGAGATACTTAATTCAAGATTATGGACTTAATTGAAAGTTTATAAATTGTATAACGTGTCTCTCAGTTCTTGTTGCTATCACCTCCCCCCCAACAACAACAACAACAAAAAACAAAAACAAAAACTAAGCAAACAAAAAACCAGAGTGGGATCCAAAGGTAAATCTATATTTTAATATATTTTTATTGGTGTATTGTAATTATATATCATAATGAGGCTCAGAGTGATTGGAACATGTATGTACACAGCACTTGGTGTAAGATATATATATATATATATATATATGTATGTATATATATATATACATACATATATATATATATATATGTAAGTATATATCCTACTTTATTTTTTATTTGGAAATCAGGTTTTGTTAAGTTGTTGAGAGCCTCACTAAAATGCTAAGGCTGGCTTTGTACTTGGGATCCTTCTGTCTCAACCTCCCAAGTACTGGGATTATAGGTGTGTATCACCACACCCAGCCACAAAGGTAGATATATTTTATATTTCTCAGGGGCACACCAAGTATAGTCATCTAAAACTAAAATCAAATGTTTTATACATAATTGGTTCTAGAGAACCAATAAGCCTCTTTTCCACACAATGCAAAAGGCACTTCCATACATTGTTTTAGTGATATATTTATAAATGTGAACAGAGAAAAACCTGAGGCCATTAAGAAGAGAATTTGACATTAAAGTTTATCATGAAGTATTTATTTATTTTTTATTTATTTTTTTTTTTTGCGGGTCTGGGGATTGAACTCAGGGGCATTCAACCTCCGTGCTACACCCCCAGCCCTATCTTTTATTCTTTATTTTGAAACCGAGTCTCACTAAGTTGCGGAGTGCCTCACTAGGTAGCTGAGGCTGGCCGCGAACCCGGATCCTCCGGTCTCAGCCTCCCAAATGCTGGGATTACAAGCGTGCACCACCACGCCCGGCTATCATGAAGTATTTAAATAGTAAAAGCAACCTGCAGAAAAGAGAGACTATGCAATAAGAAACTTGAATAATGAAAAATTTCACTTATAAACTTATAGAGATAAGACATACTGTATTCACAAAGGACACTATGCAAATGAATTATCAGAAAATAAAATAGCTTTTGACAAGTAAAATATCAGAACAAAAAAATAAATAACTTTAGAGAAGAAATCGAGTATAGGGAAATGGCCAGGAAAGAAAATGAGAAAAGAAACTAAAGAAAAATAAACATAAAATTGAAGGATTGGTATAGGTTGCCTAATAATATGAATTCTAGAAAGGAAGAGTAAAAAAGAGGAAGAAATTTTCAAATAAATAATTTTAAAAGTTCTCACAATTTCAGCATGGGATTTCCAATTGAATGTCCCACTGGTTACTCAGTGAAATGTATGAAAATAGACTTATCAGAAGGCATATTATTATAAAATTTCAAAAGATTGTGGGCAAATATTTAAGTCTAAATATTTCCAAATTGGGAAAAACTAGTTTTTCTTAAAAGGATCCAAAAAAAGAATGATATCAAACTCCACAGTAGTAGACAACACCAGAAAATAGAATGTGCCTGGATTCTACTTCCAATTCTGAGGGAAACCTAAATTAATACCCAGTAATTAAAGGTGAAGGTAGAAAAAGATATTTCCAGGTATACTAGATATCCAAAACTATGATTCAAATTAACCATTTTTCAGAAAGCTACTGGAAGTTTTCCTTTCCTGATACCAGGGAGGAAATTTAGAAAACAATAACATGATATTTAAGAAAGAAGAGATTCTACATAGAGGTCTAGGCAATCCCAGGATGATGGCCAAGGGAAATTAAAAGACACTAGCAATAGGACATGTTCTAGAAGCAATCCACCCAGTTCGCAAAAGGCTTAAAATCTCTGAGAGAGATTTTTTTTTATAAGATTCAAGAAGATAGCACAACTAATATATTTGCAAATTTTATTAAAAGGAAATGTATTAAAGTTGGTTAGCACTAGAGTTTGAATTGAAAATAATGCAAGCTCTTAAAGTTTAGCCCCTGGATGATACAATTAGTTTTAAAGAAAATAAAAAGTTGATTAAGAAAGGGAAAGTGTAAGCCAGGAATGGTGGTGCACTCTTGTAATCCCAGTACTTGGAAGGCTGAGACAGGAGGATCAGAGGTTCGTGGCCAGTCTCAGCTACTTAGTGAGGCCCTTCAGAACTTAGTGAGACCCTGTAACAAAATAAACAATAAAAATAGGCCTGGGGGTATAGCTTCGAGGTAGAATGCCCCTGGGTTCCATCTCCAGTGCCATTAAAAAAAAAGAAAGAAAGAAAGAAAGGGAAAGTGTAACATATTGCATGGATTATCTATATATTCTTAGCTAAGAATATTTTTAAATGAGATAAACACTGAATAATATTCTAATAAAAGTTAATGTCAAACTACTTGGAGAAGCATTTTGTGCCTAAGGCCTAAGATGGAGATGGCAAAAATGTTAAATATCAAGCTTTCACAGAGAGAAATTCTATAGGTAATATTTAATATGTGAAAAATCACAAGAACAAATATAATCAAATTTTCTAGAAAAATGGAGGTAAAAAATTTAAAAACTTGTTAAAAGATATAGGGAATAAGAAATGGGGGATTATTGATTTATAAAAGGTGTGTAGACTATTTGACTTTTTTTTCCCTTAAGGTTTTTTTTTGTTTTAATATACCTTTATTGGTGCATTGTAACCATACATCATATTGAGGTTTAGTGTGATGGAAACATATGTACATATATCTGGTACATTTCCCCCCAGATCCTGCCCTGCTCTTTCTTCCTCTCTATTCATAATATTGAAATTTGTATTGATAGCTTCTTGAGTATATTGAACAGATTTCTTCATTAAGTTTCCTTCCTCCTATTTGACTTTTTAAATCTGCAGTAAAATCTCAAAAACTTGTAACTGTTTTTTATTTTTTCAATTCAGTAAGAGTGAAGAAGAGATACTATTGGGTATACAACACAGTGTAGGAAAATTTTAGGTTGAGAATTTTTGAGGATGAGAACTGTCAAATGATAGCAGCCAAATTGTATCTATGGGTAGTGGATAGTAAGAAGGAAAGCAGCTGAAGTTCCAGGAGCTGATGAATTAGAAAAACTGAAGACACAGTGTTGAAAGGACCAGCATATGGAGGATGCTATGAACTATTCCATCTTTTGGGATGAGCACAAAGGAAAAAATTCAAAGAGGAGAATTCAGCTTGCAGATTGATAACATTAATGTTTGAGGGAGAAATAAAGCAAGCATCTGATTGAAAGCTAAAGTAATGAAACTAGAGAAAGTTGAAAATCCTCACTGAATGACAAAAACACCTGAGCTACAGGATCACAAACATATTAAATTCTAAAATCCAGATATACTTCTCTATGAATCTGCTCTCCCAATTTATATGCCCATAGATTCAAAGGGAGTGTTTTCTTGGAAAGAAAAGTGTAAGCCTTTTGTAACCATTTTTAACAAAACTGAAACTTAATAAATGAAAGCTAGATTTACCTCTCCATCAACTATCATGCAGGTTTTGATAATATTCTAACTTCTAAGGTAGATACACAATCAAGTATCTGCAAGAGATGACTCATGTCAAATTGATTACTGAAAATGATCATCTAATACTTTCTATACCATCTTTATCCTACTGATGATAATTTGAAAAACATATACAATAAATGTTTCCTTGTCTTGGTTTATTTGGTTAAAAATCAAGAAAACTGAAAAAAAAATTTTTTTCTGTCTGGTTTATAAAACAGTCCAAGTTTTGTAAGTAAGAGGTCAACATAGATGGACCATTAGTGTCACTGAACTAGTGTATGCAGTAGTGATGCCATTGTGTGGGGAAAAGCCATTTTCATCTTATTTATTTATTTATTATTTATTATGACTAGCATTTTCAGTAGTGATGATATTATGAGGGAGGAAGTCATTTTCATCTTATTTATTTATTATGACTAGTGTTTTCAGTAGTGATACTCTCATTTGAGGGGAGGTTGTTCTCTATTTATTCATTTGTTTGTTTGCTTATTTATTTATTTATCCTTATTCCAGCAAACTAGTGTAGCAAATTGCCATGGGAGGGGGAAGTGAGGAAAGAAGAAAGGAGAAAACAGGATGACTTTTATATTCTATCTGTTTGTTTTCTTAATTCTGAAGATACAAACACAAAAGTGGTTTAGAGTTATTGAGAGAGAGAGCAAGTATGGAATTCCACTGTGGAAATTTTGTAATCACTTTTCTAAAGATAACTATACTTTAATTGCCTAAGAAAAAATCTCCATACATAAGAACCACTGTGGAAAATGAACCATTGTGATGAAGGAAACAAAGAGAAATTAAATTCAAATCAGAATATTTGCTTAATAGCTTAGGCAGTTGTTAATGTTTGTATATTAGGATATGAATTATAATGCTAGGATAATGAATTTGTTGCTTTTTAAAAAGTCATGAACATTTCAACTCACAACTTCTCATACTAAACAGATATGCAAATATTGTTAAGATGATTGTCTATTTTACAATAAGGTTAATTTTGGTAAAAGGCACATTAACTCTATAATCATAATAGGGCTAATCAAGACCGAGTTTGATAATGAAAGAAACAAAGGTAAGTGTTAAAAGAAAAAAAATAGCCAATTTGGGTAATTTAGACCAATACAATAATTTTTGTTTTTAAATAGAAGGGTTGGATTCTTTTGGTCTGATGTAATATGAAAAAGGGATGATTTCTTTTCACTTACCTCTTTTGAGGGAATATATTAAATACATTCTGATTGTATATTATTAGAAGTATGAAGATGGTAAGAGAATCTTGTTTCTATCTAGCTAATATTGAATTTATATATTTTGCCTAAAATGTAACAAAATTTATATGAATTATAATATTTTCACTTCTGATTTATATCTATAAAATATTCATTAATATTACATGCATTTTATCTTCAGTGAATCAATTAGATGTTAAATAAAATGTTCCTTTGTAACATTGGAAATTATTTTAATCCATAAAAATTCTGAAGTATTTTTTAAATAAGACATTATTCTGTGTAATTCTGCTTATATAACCTATTTCAACCATAGATTTAAAAGTTTGAAAATAGAAAGGACCTCAGATCTTATCTATTCATGTTTCATGAGAAGGAACTGAGGCTCAGGGAGGCTGTGTGATTTGACCAAATTCACTTACTTAATTGAATAAGAAAGCTCTGAAGGCATTATATATTTGAATTTCGCATAAAAATGATGCACATATTTAAAAATGCAAACAAAAGCCTAACATGATAACATGGTTTAAGGACTCACAACTGATGGAAGATGCATTGTTCCTAGAGTATTTATATCTAAAATTCATTAATTTAATGTAATTAAATATTTAACATGATCTTTCTTCTGAGCTCCAGATTTTCATTTTCAACTGCCTGTTTGACATCTTCACTTCTAGTCCTACAGACAAATTTAACACATTCAATGTTGCGTTTGTGATTTTTTTCTCTTGAAATTGTTTTCTAATCCATATTCTGGTCATCTTAGCTAATAATACAAACATGTTTATGCCAGAAACTAAGCAGTAATTAAATCTTCCATTTCCTGACCTGCCACATTCAACCATGTTGGTTCTCTTTCTTGGATATATGTTAAATGTGCCATCTGTCCTTCATTGTCCCTGTCTTCTCAATCCAGAAGAATTGCAATGGTCTTGTCTACACTGCCATCTCATTACACCACTGCTATGACATCCTTTCCATTCTCTATATAGCAGTCTCAGCTATCTTTGTGGAGAGTGAATAATATCATGTAACTCCTCTACTGAAAAACATGAATAGGTGGGTATCCTTACACTTAAAATCATACTGCTTGCCGAAGTCTGAGATTTGCATGGCCTGACTGCAGCCTATCTCTCCAAATTCATCTTTTAACACTTTCCCATCATTCATAATCTTTTAGTTATTTTTTTTCAATTCCTTGGACACTTTTCTGCGTCAGGCTTTTGACATTTATCTTTGTCAGGAACACTCTTCTCCTTACTTTTCCAAATGACCACGATTGGGTGACAACTTCTGCAATAGTGTTTGATATAGCCTCCAAAAATCTCACTTCTCTGATTAGGTTATGAAGATTTCAACTTCTGTTTTGCTAACAGATTGTCTTTTTGTTGGCTTTGATGAAGCCAGTTGCTATGTTGGCAAATTTATGTGGCCAGGGCCTGAAGGCACTCCTGGCCAACAGCCATCCACTGAAGCCCTCAGCCCATTAACTCAAATGAAACTGAATCCCGTTGAAAGTTGCATGGCTGAGTTTGGCAGAGTCTTATTTCCTAACTGAGCCTCTGGATGAGACGCTAGCCCTGGCTGAAACTTTGATTGGTGTCTTGTTAGAGATCCTAAAGCAGAGGAAGCAAGCTAAGTGGATCCCGGATTTCTGACTCAAAGACGCTGTGAGATAATAAATGTGTGTTGCACTAAGGCACTCATTTTGTTGTATTTTTTAAAGCAAATATAGACAACTAATACATCCTGTCAGGGAAAATTCACTAACTACTCTAAAGCCCATCTTCCTTTACCTCAACCATTTACTCAGATGGTTTCAATGCAACACATTACAAACTTGAAGCAATTTTATCAACTCCTCTCTGAATACTTCAGTAGGTTAGGATTCCTTAAATGAGTTAGGTTTTCTGGTATTGAAATGAGATATATATGACTTATCAATGGCCTGTACTCCATTATTGACCCACTCTCTTCTTTGTTTCTTTTTAGCTTGGAGTGCTTATGGAAATTATGTTGTTAGCATTCTCAATTCAGGATATTATTGTGTTCCTTCATTTTAATCTTCTTCCACTCTGTGCTTGCTTAGTCTCCTGCAAAAGAGAAAACTTGCCTTCAACATCATCTATACAGGAAAATATAGGTAAGTTAGGGTTCAAAGTTAGATATCTTTCAGGATATTGCTATTTTTTATTTCTATACAAACAAGATAATATATAATAGTGTTACCTGATGAATCAAACCAACATAGTTAGCAGAGTCAATCTGGACAATTCATGCCTCAACAATTGCTTATTTCTGACTTGCAGGGAATTATTTTTTGCTTGGTTAATCAAGATAATTGCTTTACTTCTTCACTTCGCTTTGCTTTTGTAGACACAGTCAGAGGCCATAAGGGCTAAACCCACCTTGAACTCTTCAGGTAGTTCAGAGGGCTTCTGTCTCACATGCAGCTCCACAGAATATTAATTCTTCTTTTGGGAATACTTGCAACTGAAGTAACTCAACAGTTTGAGCAAAGCATCTGTCAAGATTGTCTGGTTCCACATTTTTAAAGCACAGTCTAATCATCATAATGCATGCATGTCTTTTGCTCACAATAATTTTAAATGATTATGAGCATATTCATAGCCCTAAAGTTCAGTGGAAGAAGTTGATTAATTTCCTTTGATTATAATTTTCCCCAAAAGTTGTTTTTTGATCTGGGGATAGAGATCAGTGGTAAAGTGCCTGCCTAGCATGAAGTAGGCCCTAGGTTCCATTCTTCCATTATCCAGCAAAGCACACACACACACACACACACACACACACACACACACACACACGTGTTTCTATGGTATAATTATTACTGATAATTGTCATATCCCTGTGTTTGACCTACTTATTTACACACACACACACACACACACACACACACACACACACACAATTTTCATATTTTAGCAGAAATTGAACCCAGGGGCATTCTACCTTAAAGCTACACCCCTAAATCTTTTTACTTTCTATTTTCAAATAAAATGTGACTAGGTTACTGAAAGTGTCTCCAAATTGCTGAGGCTGGTTTTGAGCTTGCAATTCTATTGTCTCAGCCTCCCAAGTACTGGGATTACAGGCATGTGCAATCACACTTGGCTTAGTCACATACCTCCACATGCATGTACACTAATACACTATATATGTTATTTACTTTAACTACATACAAACTCACTTTAACCTCATTTTTTCTTTCTCACATTAATTAAGCAAATATAATTAAGCAAATATATTCAAAGTTGAGTTTGAGTATATTTACGGAAATAATTCTTTTTATTAAGGAAGCTTCATATTTAGCTTTTACGTCAAATTAATTGTACTGAGTATGGTGTTATTAAGTGTGTGTGTGTGTGTGTGTGTGTGTGTGTGTGTGTGTGTTACTTGGAATTCAACCCAAGGGCATTCTAACTCTTAGCTACATCCCAAGCCCTATGTTATTTTTTATTTTGAAACAGGGTCTCACTAAGTTACTGTGCACTATTCTGCCTGGAACTTGTGATCCTCCTATCACAGCCTTCCAAGTATTGGGATTATGAGCATGCATAACAGTGCCTTTCTATTAATTTCCACTAACGATAAAAAAGAAATTTGTATCAATCTTGAATGACTCCCTTATTGTGTCATAAAAATCTCAGGTGTATACTACTGTGAGGAATTATAGAAAACAGGCAATAGGAGCCTCAATGAGATATGGTTAGATGAGATAGTAATCAAAGATATCCTAGCACATTCAAAGGTTTTGTCATCAACTGGAAAATGAAACAGATAATTAGAACTTTAAATTTAATGCTTGTTTTAAAATAATAGTAAAAATTCAATTTTACTCAATATAATATAGGTAATTAGCCCTTGGACTTTTTGACTTTTATTTTTAGTGTTCTTTATTCACTTTTGTTTTGTTACTTGGATCACTTTATTTTTTATTTACCCCACTTAGTATAAGATACAGTAAAAATTTGGACATGAGGTATGATTTTGAGGGAATTGACTTTTGACAAAGGAGCCAAAAATATACACTGGAAAAAAGATAGCCTCTTTAACAAATGGTGTTGGCAAAACTGGTTAATCATATGCAGGAAAATGGAAATAAACCCCACTTTCTCACCCTGCACAAGAGTCAACTCAAGGTGGATCAAAGACCTGGAAGTCAGGCCAGAGACCTTGCAGGTACTTGAAGAGGGCATAGGACCAACACTTCAACACATAGGTACAGGTAAAAACTTTCTCAACAAGACCTCCAAAGCACAAGCAACTCAAAGGAGGATCAATACATGGGATTGCATTAAACTGAAGAGCTTCTGTGCAGGAAAGGAAACTATCAAGAACCTTAACAGAGAGCCCATAGAGTGGGAGAAATTTTTTGCCAGGTACTCTTCTGATAGAGGTCTAATATCTAGGGTATACAGAGAACTCAGAAAATCACAGCTAAGAAAACAAACAACCCAATCAAAAAATGGGCAAAGGATCTAAATAGACACCTCACAAAAGAAGAAATACAAATGGCAAATAAATGTATGAGGAAATGTTCCACATCATTAGCAGTCAGAGAGATGCAAATAAAAACTACCTTGAGATTTCACCTAACACCAATCAGAATGGCAATCATCAAGAACACAAACAACAACAAATGCTGGCAAGGGGTGTGGAGAAGTGGGAAACCTAATACATTGTTGGTGGGATTGCAAATTAGTGCAACCACTTTGGAAAACAGTATGGAGGATCCTCAGACAAATGGGAATGAACCTATCATATGATCCAGCAATACCACTTCTGGGTATCTACCCAAAAGAATAGAAACCAAACTATCAGACAGATGCATGTGTATCTATGTTTATAGCAGCACAATTCACAATTGCTAAACTATGGAAACAGCCAAGATGTCCATCGGCAGATGAATGGATTACAAAACTATGGTATATGTACACAATGGAATTTTACTCAACTATAAAGAAGAACAAAATCATGTTATTTGTTGGGAAATGGATGCAACTGGAAAACATTATGTTAAGTGAGATTAGCTGGTCACAAAGAGTAAAAAAAGCATATATTCTCCCTAATGTGCAGATGCTAGGGAGAAGTGGGGTGTAAGAGGTTCTCCGGATGAAAAAAGAGAGACCCTCAATAAACAAAGAAGTTAACTTAATAGAAGGGGATGGACAGGGGTGTGGGTGTGAACACCCTAATGCACACGATGTACTTTCACAAATATATCAAGGTCAATCACTAAATTGAACTTGAGAAGGGGGGAGGGCGAGGGAGTGGGACAGGAATTGGGGAAGGTATTAAATGAGAAATGTGTGCATATATGCCTTTATTGGTTTATACCTAACAAAGCTGTATGTTTACAATGCACCAATTTTATATAAAAAATAAAAAAAGAATTACTAAATTGCTCATAATATATTAAGATATATTCTCAAAATCGCAATGTATTGAGCTCTGACTATGGCTTCAGGCTGGTTAATGTGCTTTCCTCATAGGATCACATTAGAATAAGGTGGTGTGCTTAAATTGTTATAACTAATATTATCTCTGATGAATTAAATGAATCCTCTTATATCTTTGATTGGTACACCGGAAAACTAGTATTATCTCTTTTCTTCTTAGTTTCAAAACTCCATAAATAGAAGCATGAGTAAGCAAACACAGTGATCAGTGTCTGATAAAACCTAATACTATATTTTTCCCTCTCTTAAAACTATTTTTTCTTTGTTTCATTAAACTGGCAATTCCAAGCAATGTTCCAACCTTTATGTATCATAATGTGTGTGGTACTTGGTGTGTTGTCTGGTTCTCCTATCTTTTTGAGATACTGCCTTCTCATTTTTCATTTTGAAGTGTTTGGGAGTTAATGAAGCCCTCTTCCCTGCTTCGGACTTCAGAAACACTTGTACAGAATAGGCTTTGACTGTGCACTCTAATCTCCTTTAGTACAAATGGTCAGCATGGTGTATATTTTTGCCCTTATGCTTTATTTTTGAATACTTGTTATATAGCTGGAAAAGGCTAGACCCCCACGGAATCTTATCTAAGCACTGCAGAGTGCTGGAATGCATCATATTATTTGTAATAATAAGAAGAAAAATTAGCCACTGCAATAGACACTGGGAAATGTTTCAAATCACAGAGAGGCTTTCTTTGGATGAAGCTGAAAAGAAAATAGGACAGCAGGGAAATGGATCTGAGGAGGGTTTTAGAAGTATGGATATTGAACAAAGCTTTTGGTGAAAAATGGTTTCCTACTGGACTAAATTAAAACATATAGATGTATATTATGTGTATGGGTACATGTGTCTTCTGTATATGGTTGTGTTATGTATGTAAAAGCAATAAAGTACATGGGAACAATAAGTTGAAAAGTGAAGGATGAGACTATAATTAATAGGTTCAAATAGTTTTTTTTTTTAGTTCTTTGTAAATTCCCTTCAATATTTATTTGCATATCTTACGGAATCTTGGACAAAAGAGGTCAAATATGAGTAAATTTTGACTTAACTAAAATTAAATTGACATTGTTAGTTAGTTTCAAACTAAACAAAACCAAATAAAGATAATAAAATCATTGGGGATTTTGACTTTTAAAATGTCCATTACAAAATTCACTGAAATATTTGTAGATTGACTTATTACATGGCACAAATATATTACTCAGTTACCAAGTTCACTTAATCTTAAGGTAAAAGCAAAAGAGAATTGAAATATTTTAATAAAATAAAACTAAAATAGTTAGTGAGCATATTTATTCTTTTTGTGAATAAATTGAAAGATAATTTTACACATTTTATTTCTCATTATATATAGCTTTTATCTTTAGGTGTTTAGTAAGGAAACTTGTTAGATGTATGAACAAATGAAGGATCTCAGAAAAATAAATTGAATATCTTTCTTACTGTTCACGAAATACAGATTCAATCTAAATGCTAATTAAAATGTTATTTCATATATTTACAAACTCAAGATATTGATAGACTTCAGAAGATGGATTACTCAAATTTCAAGGTGGACAAGACTGATATGGATAGTAATACTGCAGCCCTCATGCTGGGAAAGGTGAAATAG
Organism: Graphiurus murinus; assembly: GCA_004027655.1. Classification (NCBI taxonomy): domain Eukaryota; kingdom Metazoa; phylum Chordata; class Mammalia; order Rodentia; family Gliridae; genus Graphiurus; species Graphiurus murinus. The sequence goes on from PVLC010000808.1 coordinate 64,522, forward strand.
ACCAGGAAGAAGACCCAACAAACCTAACATCTACAAACATAAACTGATTATTGGCTCAATGGGGGATCTTCTCCTAAATTCAAGAATAAATATAAAAATATGAATCTAGTGATATCAAAAGAAAAAGAATCAGTAAGCAAAGCAGATACCAAGCAAAAGTCTATATTCTTGCTATGCAGCCTTGGAAGAGATAAATAAATATGAGGCAAAATCCACTGGATCTTGGGAACTAAATTCTGACATATATTGACAGTAGGAGAGGGTAATAACTAATTCTAGGAAATCGAATGAGAAGAGATTTTCAGTGCAGGAAAGAATATTCCACCACATTCTTATGTGCATGAGATTAATATAAGCATTTATTATTGTAGAAGAAAAGAAGATGGAGACTGTACAGAGGAAGGCTACTCATTTTTCCCCTAAATCAGTAAACCGAATCACTTTATTCCCTGAGACAGCAAGAGCTGAATCTCCTCATTACATAATCTCTTTTTTAGTTGATGGCAGCACTGTCTAGATTGGAAAGTTACGATCATGCTTGACTCTGCCTGGACTTTGCCATGTTCAAATGCTAGTGCTCACATTGGGGTCTTGCATTAAAGGAGAATTTAGAAAAACTCCCATAGGTAATGTCAAATGTACTGCTTTTCATTGCAAAAACTAATATTTCACATTTAGAATGGCTTTTTAAAGTTTTATCTCATTTGTTTGTCATTACCATCAGTTAGTTGGCATTATTAACCTTACTTTACAGATTGGAGAGGGAATCAAGATGCAGGACAATTTGTTTTCCTATGAAGACAGAGCTATTAAATAACATAACCAAGATTATAATCCAGACTAGCAACACCAAGTACAATATTCTTTTGTTTTGTCTACACCTTTCTGATTATCAATGACAAGAATATTCCATGTTAGTCAACCAGGCAACAAAGTTAATGGAGCAGCCACTCTCTTGTACTTGGAAGTCATTTTCCCAGAGGAAAAAGAAAGCTCTGGAAATACTTCCATTATGCACCAATATCTAAACTATGGCCTTAAGTCTCAGATATGGACTAGCATCTTACCAACATCGGGGCATTGCATAATCTGTATCTCTAAAAGTTTTTCCAGAGAGATGGGGAAGTAAAGGTAGCATACACATGAACTATATCTAGGATCAACACATCACTTCAGCCATTTTGCATATAGGTGATCATAAAGAAATAGTGACCAACAATTCTAGAGAAATCAATTGCAGTAATCAAGTTCTCATTGCAGATATGTAGACCTATGCTTTCATAGTTTGATGGCTCTCACTTCAGTCTCCTACTTCTTCTAACATTCTAATATCTCCTAATATTAATAGAGGCTGCAACTTTGGGTATCATTCAAGAATATCTATACTTACCAGAATACAATATATACTGGTTAGCAATCCATGGGAATGAAGTCTAGAGGTTAAAGCACTGTGTTCCTTTACTTCTAGCCTAAAGTTGTCTGCGTGTGTGTGTACACATACACACTGAATAATTTTAGTCTGGTGAATTAGATAGCTGTTTCTATTGAATAGCTTTTTATTATGTCAATAGCCTTATAATAAATAAGTTATTTGGAAAGCCTAATTCTGGTCAGCTTCTATTTATTATGTCAAAGGTAGCAAAATCAATGCAGCTCAGTGTATTGTACATCTTAGAATACACACGGCATTGACAGGCTTGCGTTGATAATAAAATGCTCTAGCTCTGAAAGGACATATAAACACACATCGTTGGATACAATTAATCACATGTTGCTATTGAGCCACAAGAATGCCAGGAAGTAAAATCGTATTATATGCCAGGAATTGAAGAAAACGGGAAACATTGGCAAATAGCATTAATGACTGTAGTGCATCTACAGTCACTACCTGAAATTGAGAGGGAGTGTTCACCACATGCAAACCCAAGTTCCGCGCGGGCAGAAAAAGGTTTTATTTTTTTTTAATACTTTTATTGGTGCATTATAATTGTACATCATAGGGAGGCTCAAAGTGATACAAACACACATGCACACAGCACTGGAGAATTCAGCAGTGATCAAAGAGACGAAATTCTCACATTGAATTTTACGTCTAGTGGTTGATTCTCTTAAGCTGATGCCAAATAAAGTTGTAAAGAAAAAATGAAAACAAAGAATCTGTTAAGTCAATAGCTTGAATTTTAGATGTATTATTATTTAATTTATTTATTTATTTGGTACTAGGGATGGAACCCATGGCATTCTACCTCCAAGCTACACCCCCAGCCCAATTTTATTTCTTATTTAGAAACAGGATCTCACTAGGTTACTAAGTGGCCAAGGCTGGGTTCAAACCTGGGATCATCCTGTTTCAGCCTCCCAAGTACTGTTATGAGCATGCACCACTATATCCGGCTTTAAATGGATTTTTTTTAAACTTCTTGATTATCTTCTCTGTTAATGATCTTCATGATCCCATCTACTGCACATTACATGGGAGCTTTCCTTTTTAAAAAGACCTAAAACTTCTCACTGTTTTTCAAGCAGAACCAATTTTGGTATTTCTCAGTCTCTGATCTTCTTCTCAGTCATCAGTTACACATCTACTTATAATTCAATGCATGTTCAATGGATTTTTCCATGAAGCTTCTCCTGGATCTCTATGTCCCTTATTTTCTCCACTCCTTGCTCACAGATTTTGTGCAGGTCTCTATCATGGCATTTATTTTGTATTTTCATTATACGTAAAGTCTTCTTAATAGATCTTTAATTGTTTTAGTTCTTGTAACTAGTAGAGGGACTGGCACAGGACAGATGCTCAGGGAAGGTATGAATGATAGAAGGATAGTATGCCTGTCCACTATCTTAGTTCTTTGTAATCTCTTCAGACCCAAAGGGACCAACATGCATGGATTTATGTGCCATAATGTACCTACTGATATCTTTGCATTTTATCAATATTCCTTCCAGTTGAAACATTTTAAGAGGTTATTAAAAGGAGGGTTAACATCTGAATTATAAAGAAGCACCAGGAGAAGGACAAAGTCTATCACTATGTTTCCAGTTCTCTTCTCTGCTCAATACAGAACTATCTCTGAATTTGTCAAGTCTAACTTAAAGCCTTTTATTCTAATTTTATCACTCCCATTGTTTTCTGAGCATGTTTCTTAGGTTTGGTGGGTTTGCAATGCTAATTCAGGAAAGACATTTCGAATCCATTGATTATAATTTGAATAAAAACAATGCAGCATTTCCGACCCAGCCCTCAAGGTAGCATTAACTGCATGAACATTTGATGCATGAACACACTTTTATCAAACTTCATTGTGAGACAGCCTTATCTGTATGCATCTGAGAACTTGTCTGAACACAATTAGAGCACAGGATCCCAAGGGAAGCTGTGATTCCTGTCCGTGATGTTGTCAGTGCACATGATGTTTTTCATTTTCTGGACTCATGAATTAGTTCCTTTTGGAGCCTTAGGGAGCCTCTGTCTGCATTTCTAATATTTACCATTAGTGGTTAACATAGGTTTACCTATCAAAGTGTTGAATTATTTATTCAGTAAGTGTGATATACTATAGGCCATAGATTCCCAAACTTACTTGGCATGCTGCTCCTTTTTCAGAAAAAAGAAAGAAAGAAATTCTGTGCCCCCCCTGGAAATCTGCCTACTTTAAGTGATAAATAAATAAAAAGTTGCAGTGAAAAATTTGCATTCTTTTATGTTTCTATATTTTGTTCCAAGACCTTTTGGCAGGCAGTATCACCTACTTTGGGAACATGTACCTGTGCTAGAGACCATGATTCTGTTATTCTTTAGGAAATTAATTCCAAACACTGAAAAACAAATGAGACATCATAAATTTAAAACAATTGGTAGGCTATACTCTAATTTCACAAGGATGCAGTAGTGAATTTTTCCACTCTTTCTTTCAATTTTTTTCATTTGTTTGTTCCTTTCCTTTTCTTCATTCCTTTTCTTTTCTTTTTTTTTTTTTTTTTTGCTTTCAAGATATAAAATAATGTTTTAGATTAAAATTTCAGAAGCAATGGGAGTGTTTTCTATAGTTTTTAACACTGATATTTCAGTTTTCTGGTTGCAGATGGAAAATATAGAAGTTCCAATACTTATCATGGAGTAGGAACAACAGAAATGAGTGTCACTTTTTGTCTTCACAGTCAAATGAACTTATAAACAAATTCCTTTCCTTTTTTATTGAGGCTCATAATCAATTTCCCTCAAAAACATAGTGGATATGAAAAAAAGTGTACATAAAATCCTTCATTTGGAGTTGATGACAAAACAATGCTAATTCTCTTCTCCGATTGCAGACTTCTAGGATTGTTTTAAATTTAAATTGGTGGGAAAGCAAAGTGATGAAACTTCTATGGGAAAGTTAAATAGAGTTGCCATGTGATTGATTCAGCATTTCTATTTCTAGGTGTACACCTAAAAGAATTGAAAGCAGGGTCTCTTCTTGGGTTCATATGAACATTAATAGTAGTTGAAATATGAAAGTAATGAGAATGTCCATTGACAGATGAATGAATAAAAGAAAAAAGTATAGTGTATGCCTACACAGTAGAATACTATAAAGAGGTAAAAAGAAAGGATATTCTGACACATGCAACAAAATGAAAGACAATTGAGGACATTATGCTAATCACATGAAAGATAAATGCTCTATGATTCCACTAATATAAGGTACCTATAATAGTCATATTCATAGAGATAGAAAGTAGAATCATAGTTGCCGTAGGCTGAGGGATGGGGGATGTTCTTCTAGAGTTTAATGGGTAAAGAATTTTGGTTTTTCAAGTTGAGTAAATCTTTAGGGATTGGACACACAACAGTGTGAATGTGCTTACCTTTACTAAACTTTTCATTTACAAATGATTCAGATGGTTAATTTTATACTCTGTATTTTAACACAATTTAAAAAAATAAGTGAAAGTACTGTTTTAAAGCAATTATCATAGTGCCTAGCTTCCTATTATGTGATCAAAAACTGGTAGCTATTTTTTTGTCTACTGATTTCTTCTTGTGTGGTTAATTTTATTCAGGTCCCAGAATCTGGTGGAATTGAGTGAAATAACTCAAGTGAGTTTTCAAATGATCAACCATGAACACTTCAATCCATTACTCTTATTTATGAGGCCATGTCTGTTAAATCTCTCACTTTTTAACATCACCATTTTAACTCCCTCTGCAATTAACTTACATAAAAATTCATTTTCAGCTGAAACTGGCATATAAATACAATTTTCTATAAATAAACTGCAGATAGTAATTAGTGATAAAAAAACCAAAAGGAACAAAATGAGGATAGTATATTTAATGTTAAATATCTAAAACAAACCAAAAAAAAAAAGGATTGTATTTAATAGCTCTTCAAGCCTTGGTGTGAGCATCTGGACTGAATATATCATGTGGACTTATTTGGTTTGCCAGACTCAATGTTTTATACATTTTCAAGATAGGAGCATCTTTGAGCAGGACAAATAATTTCCAGGTTTACTCAGCACCTCTTCAACAATTCCCATCCTCAGCCTCAGACTACACTTTGTCTTGAATTACAGTTTTTGCTACCTAACTTGTTCCTGTGGAGACTTGGCTCTATCACCTCTAATTTGTAGATTAACCCAAGAAAACAAATTAAAATCTGCTAAACATATATGAATATAGGTATTTCAAAGTATCTAACCTTTAAAAAAACTTTTGCATAACTTAAAATTATTTGTTTACATAATTGAATTAGGCATTAACAAGTGTTCTTATATGCTAATGTATCATATATATGTTGTCCATATTTTGCATTCATACACATGTTTAACAAACATTTACTGAGGTACTTACATGTACTAGGCTTAATGTGCATTTCATAACTATTCGTTAACATTTCCATCTTCTTCATAAGAATTGAGCTTTATTCATCTTTTATAATCATGTTGAAATATAACAGATTACTAGATATTGAATGTTTTTGAATGTTATATATATGTGAATAAATATATATATAAATTAAGAAGAAAATGTTTTTGGCAAATTTAATACAAGGTACCAGATATCTCTGAAAGCCTTAGATGGCTTTAGGTATATTGCACTTTTTTTTACAATTATGAATTGACTTTATTTCTTCTCATATGGTAATACCAGCAGTGTATAATATTTTGTAAATAAAATATATCATCAAAAAATTTTAACCTTATCACATAGTATCAGTTATGTTGTCCTGAATAAAGAATATTTGGCATTTGTAACAGTGTTCTGGTATTTTCAACCAGATTCTATAACAAATTGAGTTTTTTAGATGTTGACATATATTCACATTAAAATAAAACCCAAATACAGGATGTGTCAGAAATATTTATCAAGTTATGAATGATAAAGTTAAAGCACTTTTCAATTTTATGTACTCTATACTAAAGCAGTATAGAAATGCTGAGATCATTTAGAAGAAAATTTTTGCATTTGCATAATTTTTTTGCTGCAGTATTATCACAGTCAAATATTGATTTAAAATATTCTGGCAATTAAAAAATGTTTTATTCAAGCATATTTGTTACCTGACAAAGATATAATATTCTAAGAAAAAATCCCAACCTGACTTTTCTCTTTTCAATTTCATAAAAGCAGTTCCTCCTAGGAACACAGAACACATGTGTACAGTTGAGTGATAAGCCTCTTGAAACATATATACGGTGGCATAGTGTTAACTATGAGCAGCATTATTATAATCAATTATAGTAATAGCTATGGACTTAAAACTCAGAAATGTTCTATAACCTGTATTTGGAATAAAGATTTGTTCATTTCATTTTATCTCCCAGTTGTAAACTTTATTATTTATAGAGATAAAAAGATTAGCTAGAAAAAGTTTTAAGTACTTGTGAGCAGGATATATTTGCATGCATTTGAATAAGTAAGTACAAGTTATTAGCCTATCTATTTGCTTTTAATATCATTTATGATATTTTAAAAGCATGCATTAGCATTGACATATACTACTTATAAGAACACTGCTTATATTGCTTCACAGAAATTTATTCCAATGAGCCGGGCGTGGTGGCACATGCTTGTTATTCCAGCATTTGGGAGGCTGAGACTGGAGGATCCAGGTTTCTGGCCAGCCTCAGCTACCTAGTGAGGCACTCCACAACTTAGTGAGACCCTGTTTCAAAATAAAGAAGAAAAAATAGGGCTGGGGGTGTAGCTCGGAGGTAGAATGCCCCTGAGTTCAATCCCCAGTACCACAAAAAAAAAAAAAAGAAATTTATTCCAATGAATATTTAGGATATAATTGACTTATTTTTTTGATTCTTCCCCATATAAATAAATGGCGAGAGAATTAGAAACTATTTTCTCTATAGTGACAGGTATTTTCCTCCAGAGGGAAAAATAGTTTCACAATTATTTAGGGATATTTTTAGGAAAGTCTATGAAAACAAAATTCTTGAAGTCTTAGAGTTTTTTTAAGGTTTATGTTGTTCTTGGCATTCAACCATAAAACATTTAAAGTTATCAATTCACTGAAGGCAAACTGTTCTCCTCCTTGTGAAGCATCTCAGAGATTTTAAAGGAATTTCATTCTTAGCCATACATACTGTCACTTTAACATTTGACTACCTATTCAAACTATAAAGGATGTGTGTATTGCTGAACCCTTCTTTCTACTCTTTGGCCCTTAGAAGATAGCTCTAATCTGGAAGCTTCTGGTGAGTACATTCTGAGTTATTATGGAAGTCTTACTGTAATAAGTTTTCTTTATTCCCTTTCAAAAAGCATATATAATGGATTAAAGACTACAGAAAAAGCGTAAGAGAAGAACATATAGCTTCCACTTGAAATTATATTGAAGAGGCAATGTATTTTTTTTGTTTAATGATAAGGAATATTGTTTACATTATGAGTGTACATTATATACAGATAAAACCATTAATTTTTGAAATTAATTTGATATATTTATTTTTCATTCAAAATTTTCAACCCTGGAAAGCCATTGCACATTTTTTTTTAAATAATAGAAGCTATATTATACAACAAGGAGTGGTTCGATATTTGGGCTGAAATGGGTGTGGGGAACCTTAAAATAATGTATCTACACAATAGCCAAATTATGGAACCAACCTTGGTGTTCATGAACAGATGAATGTATAAAGTAAATGTGGTATATACACACAATGGCGTTTTACTCAGTCATAAAGAGTAAAATTGTGTCATTGGCAGGAAAGTGGATGGAACTAGGAAATACTATGCTAAAGTGGCATAAGTTAGTCTCAGAAAGTCAAGGGTCATATGCTTTATATGTGGAAACTAGAGAGAAAATAGAAAACAAAAGAAACTTCAGACAGATTAGAAGAGAGACCAGTAGAATAGTGGAAAGGTATTGCGGGAAGGAAAAATGTAGCTTGAGGAAGGGAACAGTGCAAGTAACGTTAAGTCCATATATGAAGATATCACTACCAATCTCACTAACATGTATGGGGAGGGAGGAGGGAGGAGAAAAGTGGGAAGTGGAGGGAAATATACTAAGTGCTATGTGTATGTGTGAATGTATCACTTTGGATCTCACTATGATGTATAAATACAATGCATCAATAAAAGTTTAAAATAAATAATATCATTAGTTAATATAAATGGTAATGCCAATAAAAAATAATCAATAGCCTTTCCCATACTACCCTTGCAGATAGGGCTATTTATTTCATATTGCTCTAGAGATAAATTACATATTTTAAATAAATTTTGCATAGTATTTTCTTATGTTTATAGATAGAGCTCAATAGGGTGGGTAAGTTAGTTAAATAGTAGCTATTTTTGTAATGATCTAGAGATGGACAAAATGAAAATATGTACAGAATCAAGGAATCACATTTATTTTTTTCTAGTAAAAGCTGATCATTCAATAGGTTTGGATATGATAAAATTTGGTATAAATCAGAATTAAGGTATAAAAAAGATGGTATTTCTTGGAAACAAAAACTTTGCCTCATCATAGAACTTAGAGTAATAAATCACTTTCTCAAAACGAATGTGTGCCGAGAAGGACAAGTTTCATATAGGGATGCTTATATGGAGTAAAACACTTTTATATAGAAGTGCTGGTTATGATCTAAATATTTCTGACTTAGCTTATGTTTTTATGCTTTTAATAAACAATTTTCTATATAAAAAAGAATTGAGCGTAAGGGACCATCATACTTAGGTTAACAATTATACACATTTTTTAACGTTTTGTTCTAATACATTTTAGTTAAAATATTTTCAACTGTATCATTACCACATTTTTATCACCAGATAGCTATTTCAGTATATATGATTAAAATATAATGGTGTTTCTTATGTAATGACAATATTCCTATTCCATTAAAAATAGAGTAACTCCATATTCAAAATTCTGTAATAGTCTCAAGAAAGTCTTGATCTGTTGACTTTTTGAAGGAGGATGGGTCTGTCCTGGTTTTCTGTCTCCCCAAGAGATTAGGAAGTAGTTGACTAACCACTTTTCCTTCAGCCATTCTTTAACTCCTGGGCCAGGCAGGTACAGATGGTCAGAGACACCTGCATGGACTACCTCAGTGTCATGTTAACTGTGCATGCTAACTCTCTTCCTTCTAGCCCTTATGCTATGGGGAGTTTTAATAAGTCTAAAAGATAGATAAAGCCTTTTTTGAAAAAAATAAATTTTATCCTAAGTAGGAAAAACTTCAATTCTTGGTCAGTAAACTGAGGCTTTTGTACGTTAATATACTCTCAGCTTGAAAACGTATTCTTTTGGTATTGAGTTTCTAAGGTCATTCTTGTAATGAAAGGTGAATATGAAAGCAGTATATGTTTCACTTTGCATTTCTGCTACAAGCTATTGGAAGAAAGTCATTTCAGAATGTTAGAACTGCTGTAGCCACAGAAACTACATAGTACATGACACCTCCCAGTCTAGCAAATCTCTTTCATTCCAGTATTGAGATAATCTAGACTAAGAAAAGAGAATCGCTGGAGAATTGGATATTTCCCTTAGTATTTTGGAGATTGCTATTATCTCATTTGAATTAATTCATTTATAAAGAGAAACATAATAAATTCACTTTTCTTTTTGTAGCATTAACAGGAATGAGCCTTCAAATACTGCTGAATGGATTACACATGGGTATATTTCTCTTGATAGACACACTGTATTGTATAGACACTTGTTAACTTATCTGCAATATATACCACATTGGTTGGTTTATGGTTATTTGAAAGAAGGTCAATTAATGAATGTGAATGAGAAGTGTAATTAAGAAGTCTTTTCTTTACTCTCTTTCTCTTCAAGCTAGAGAACAGTTCTGAATGCTGATGAGATAACATCTATTACAATAGTATCTACTGGAATTAGTTAATTAACTCAGAATGGGACACATGGAATATCTCTGCTAGAGGCAGAAGTCCATGGAGGAACAGGTAGCAATGAGAAGAACAGTGTCACAATTATGATGATGATTATCATAGACCCAGTTCTTTATTGATCCAGGATGAAAAATTACTCTCCAAGAATGGAATGTTGTACATCTGACTAGAATTAGCTCTTTATATAGGCACCAGGAATGAAACAGTGAGCTGAAGTTTTCCATAGTGCTCATAAATAAATGTTTTGAAGAAACATTTGTTTTTCTATGAAGCTTTGGCATAGATCTTACTTTTGAAGGCCAAGTCTTCATATCCCCTGAGGATGAACACAAACTGAGATGTAGTATGCTTTGCAAATTGCTGTTCTACTTTTAAATTCTCTCCTGAGAAGAATGCATACTAGAAATTCAGACCAGACCCATTTTCTTTAACTCAGCATGTTAACCATCTTGAAGAATTTTCTCCCTATTCAGCATCTACACAAGTCACTCTATTTGAATGACTTCTGAACTTAGAGGTTTTGTAAAGAAATATATGGAAAGCAATGCAGGGCTTGTTAAATATGCAAATTTCAGGGGGCATTCAAAGACCTACTGAATCTGAATGTTTGATACAAGTCAAGGAAATCCAGATTTTTAAACCAGCAGTGATTCTTTTATTCCTAATGTATGGAAAATACTGATTTGTAGGCTTTTAGAACTGTAGAAGCTTGCTAAGTGATTGTGTGTGTATGTATGTATATATATATATATATATATATATATATATATATATATATATAATGAAAATGGAATGGAGTAAAATGGTCTCTTTCTTTTAAGTATCTGCTTCAAACAAAAGAAAGATACTCTCCTAATATTATCACTCTTTTTTATTGGTGCATTATAGTCTCACATTATAATGTAAATAATGTTGACAGTGACATACATGTACACAGCACTTGATGCCCACCCCTATCTCTCCATTTCTCCCCTTCCCAATACAGAGTACTGAGATTGACATTGGTATTTTCACATATCTACACATAGTTGATAGTAGTAGTTCCATTAATGAAGCTCACTCTTCCCCCTTCCCTTCCCTTAGACGACTTCCCTGGCTCCAGTGAAGTTTCTCCTCTAATATTTGGAGTTCCTCTGGTCTCATTCAATAATAGTTCATTTGTATAGCCATTGAATGTATGATTATACTGTGCTTCTAAATAATGAGGATAACTTAGCAAACAAAACACCCAAAGCTCCTGCCCTCACAGAACTTTTTTATTTGGTATGAGGAACATAGACAACAAGCATGACAAATAAATATACAAATATACAGTCGGTTGTATAAAACTCTGTTGAAACAGGCAAGAATAAGAAACAAGGAGATAGTTTAGGAAGGATCTGCTAAAATTTAGACAAAAGATGGTGGTATTTTGAGCCTCAGGAATTGGAGGGGATGGTGAATAAAAAGAAGAGGAAAATAACCTCTGGATACAGAGTAATAAAAGAAAGAGGAGAACCAGGCATGGTGGCACACACTTATAATCACATCATTTGGGAGGCTGAGACCAGAGGATCTGGGTTCGCATCCAGCCTCAGCTACCTAGTGAGGCACTCCACAACTTAGTGAGACGCTATTTCAAAATAAAGAATAAAAAACAGGGCTGGGGGTGTAGCTAGGAGGTAGAATGCCCAGAGTTCAATCCCCAGTACCACAAAGGAAAAAAAAAAAAGAAAGAAAGAGGAGAACCAAGGATGATCAAAATTCTATAACCTAAGCATCTAAAAGAACAATGTTGCCATTAACTAAGGAAAAGTTCAAGAAGAATTGGTCAGCATGAGATATCAAAGATCAATTCCCAAAGTGAAATTTCAGATGCCTATCATACATACAAGTAGGATGTCAGGCAGGGCTTGAGATGTAATATTTGATACTTAGGTAAAATATGAACTTGGAATCATCAACATATGAATACTATTAAAATCATGGAATCAGTTGAGATAATTCAGGGAAAGAGTGGTGTTATAGTGAGATATAAAATATCCCCTAAAGAGCTAATTCATTCATGTTTGGAGCTGATGTAGTTGAGTCATGAGTGTTGTAATATCAGCAGTGGATAAATCCATTGTAATGGATTAATCTGGGTGATGGCTTGATTTGGTAGGGTGTACTTGGAGGTAGTGGGTCCCTGAGGGTGTGGCCTTGGGTATTATATATGATTTCACCTCTCCCTTCTCTCTCTCTCTCTTTCTCTCTCTCTCTCTCTCTTCTCTCTTCTCTCTTCTCTCTCTCTTGCTTCTGTCCTCCATGATATGATGTAAGGAGCACAGCCCATGTACTTTCACTCTCTCCACCTTTGCTTCCATGCCCAGAGATCCACGGTCCCCAGTTTCACATGGACTGATCCCCAAACCACAAGAAAATAAATATTCTTTCCTCTAAATTACATGGTCAGGTCTTTAGATTATGGCTGTAAGAATGCTGACAGCAACAAGTAGGGATAGAACAAAGAAGTTGAAGGATGGAGCCCTGTCCCTCCTGAACATTTAATGTTTGGAAACATGAGAATGCACCAGTAATAGAGGCCAAGAAGTGATATGTGAGGTAGAAGGGAAGCCAGGCTAATGAGATATCCTGGAAGATAAGCACAAAGAAGTGAGTATTCAGTCAATTAAGTGACCCTACTAGGCCAGCACTGAATACACTCTCCTGGATTTAGCTTGCAGAGCATGATCAGTGAAGTATTAGGGACAAAATTTATTAGAGTATATAAAAAAACAGAGGAAAGAAATTAGAGACTGTTATTAAAGACAGATTTTGTCTTAAATGGAGTAGAATCTCAAATAGAAAAGAAGAAATGCAGTTTTAAAAGTTTTATTTTTTAAGAGAGAAAAATGTATGTGTGTAAATGAAGATGAAAATCATCCACTATACAGAGAAAAAACATGGCTGAGAGGGAAGTAGAGGAAATTGTCAAGGCAATGACTTCAAAAAACAAGGGTGGTTTGATGTATTGTACAATTGAAAGGGTTGGCCTTAATTTGTAGCACACAGAGCATCCACTGTAGCAGGAGTAATAGTGGAGTATTTTGCCACAAGGGCTGGTTATTGGATGGATTCTGTAGGAGGAATTTATAGGAATTTCTTTTTCTTTTTCTTTTCTTTTCTTTTTTTTCTGTAGTTCTGGGAATGGAACCTGGGGACATTCTACTTCTGAACTACAGTCCCAGCCCTATTTTTTATTCTTTATTTTGAAACAGAGTCTCACTAAGTTGCGGAGGGGCTCACTAAAGAGCTCAGGCTGGCCGTGAACCCAGATCTTCCAGTCTCAGCCTCCCAAATGCTGGCATTACAGGCCTGTACCACCATGCCTGGCTCAGGAATTTTTTTTAAATGGCTTCTCTCTTTTTTTTTTCAATGAAGAAGGAAATAAGGTGTTAACATTTTGTGTCAACTGACTGAGCCCAAGTATTTGGTTAAATATTTCTACTTGTGCTCCTGAGAGTGTTTCTGGGTGAGATTAACACTTAAATTGGTAGATTGAATAAGTACAATTGCTATTCCCAATGTGTGTAGATCTCATCCAATCTGTTAAGGGCCTAAATAGAATAATAAGAGGTTAAAAGAATTCTCTGTGTCTAGCCATCTTCAAGTTGGGATATCAACCTTCTTCTGCTTTTTAACTTGGAATTGGACTGGAATTTATGATATCAAGCCCTCTTCTTATTCTTAGACCTAATACTGCAACTATATCATTGGCCCTCCTGGGTCTCTAGCTCTAGGATTGCAGGCCTTGGATTTCTTAGACCTTATTTTCATGTGAGATAATTCTTTACATACATGTATATGTGTATACATCTACATCTATACATACACATACATATACATTACATATACATATATGTTACATATACATATACATGTGTATACACAGACATGCTACACATACACTATTATTTCTATGGTTCTATTCCTCTGAACAACCCAAAAGAATATAGAAAGCTAATGACTAGAAGTCAAGATGTTGAAGTTGTGAAAGAAGAATCTCTAAATGAATTATGTAGCAGAAAGAAAAGATGAGGAATGAGCCAGGAACAGGTTTTATGATTTCCTGGAAATATTGAAGGTCAGTGACTATCTATTTAAAATAACACAAATCATCACAATTGTACATGGTTTGCTTTTTGTTTCTGGCTGGTTTAACTTTAATTTTCTCTATTATATTCACCAGGTTCAGATCTGTAGTGTGTAAAGTATTAGATTTAACCAGGGTTTAGTTATACACATAAGAAAAAAGAGGAAAGAGAAAATAAATGTGGAAATATATATAAAGAAGTAATTATAATTCACTATCTAATCAAAGATTAGATGACATATGAAGATGATGGTAGTGAGAAGTTGTTGGTGTCCAAAGACTGAAGGTCCTGGTAGGGCAGAAGGAATGAAGTATCACATATGAAGGTTGAGTTGAAAAGACAGAGTATGTTAGTATACCATCTAAGATTAAGATTATGAAATGATTGGAGTTATTAGTAATGACAGGTTCCAAGAAATGACCATGTGATAGAGCGGCTAAGACAAGGTCAAGAGAATTAAAGAAAAGAAAGATCAAGGAACTGAGAATTCAGATAATAATAGGATCATTTTTTGAATTTGAATTCATTGAGAATTATAAAAGGAGTAGCAACAGAATACTGACAAGAGGCCAAAGAGCTACAATATTCAAAGAGTAATGTATAGGTGGGGGATGGTTGGGGAAGCAGATCATGCACCAAAATGGGATGTAATTTAGTGACATTAAATTCAAAATCTGAGAGACTAATGAGGACAGTTGTACAACTCTCATGCTCATTGGTACAAAAGGCATTGGAGAGAAAAAGCCACCACTGGAGAAGAGTGCAGGGGACAAGTGTCTTCCCTAGAGTAAGAAATAAAAACAGATTATTTAGAGAATTTGAATTTAGAGAGCATTCTGTTGTGATTTGGTCTTGAGTTCCAGGAAGCATAACAAGAGGGTTTCTTTCTGTAAGTGGGGAAGACTGGGAGATGGAGTCAGAAAGGGAAATGAATACTTAGAGTCATACTTAGTTAGAATCCAGTAGATTAAGGTTGACCTGGGATGTTTGGTCTATATGCAGTGGTTGTCACAGACAGGAATGAAGGCTTACTGAGATGAGTTCAGATGGACCCTGATATGAAACATTAGACAGGCTTTGAGTGAGAATACAGAGGGATGCAGGCATGTCTCATAACAAGTACAAGGAACTGGGGATTCCCACTTGTGTCCTGTTGATGGAGGCATAGAGTTTTGAGAAGAAGTAGCCCTATTTCAAGTCTTAAAGAAAGAAGCATTTACTCATGTACAATAACCATCCTTTGTTGGTTGCTTCGTAGTAGCATTGTATTTATTTTAAGGAGAAGCCATATAAATAAGTACACAGAAAAAAAAAAAAAAACAACTCCTTACTATTGCTTTAGCATTATATTTTAAATCCGTCTTGTGCAAATAGGTCACACAGGCCTACATTATGTTGACATATACTGTTCAATTTTCTAACGTATTAATGTAATTTGTAGACTGAATTAACATTTTATAGTATCCCTATGGAAA
Organism: Graphiurus murinus; assembly: GCA_004027655.1. Taxonomy (NCBI): domain Eukaryota; kingdom Metazoa; phylum Chordata; class Mammalia; order Rodentia; family Gliridae; genus Graphiurus; species Graphiurus murinus. Next base: position 80,481 of record PVLC010000808.1, read on the forward strand.
TTGGCAGGAGACAAGTAATGTATATATAAGAACTTGTGCCAGGGTAACTAAAGTGAGAGGCTTACTGTTCAGGTTGTGTGAGTAAATATTGATAGTCTATATTTCAACTCACATGCTGGCTTGTTTAATGCAGAATATTACATTTGAAAAATTATATTTGGTTATTATTCTTCACCTACACATAAGTGTCTAATTACCCTTCTTGAATAATTAATAGTAAATAAAAGAAGGGTAAAATCAAGTTGCTTTGCACATAAATGTATACAAGTCACCATTTAAAAATACACCAAAACTTGGGACATTTTATTGGAATATACAACTGAAAGGCATTCTTTTATAACCCTCTGTTTAAAGATATTTTCCTAGAATCATCACAAAAGCATTTCCCAACAGAATACTGAAAATGTTATTAAAAGACCCCCCAAAACGTTCTAAAAATATGAAATATTCGAGGCAAGGTTTTTTAAGTACACGTGTTTTCCTTGGCTTCTGATCAAGACAAACTGTTCACTGAAAGGGCAGTTCCTCCTGGGTGTTGAGAACAACTGTTAGTCTCAAGTGAACTGAATGTTCAATTCATAAAAATGTGTCGTTTTTCTTGGAAAACAAAGCATTCTTTTTTTTTCAGTTAGGTAACCCCCTGACACTCAAGAATTATAAATTATATTTTGGTTGTCAGACAAATAAAATTTCAGACAAAGAAATTTTCAATTCCTAACATATAGGTTCCATTGTTTGGAAAGAGTTGCTTTGGGAATTTAAAGAATGGGAACTAAGAAGACTATACTATAAAATTCTATTACCAGCACTTTCAATAGCACCTTTTCTTAAAAAAGATGGTATTTAAACAGATGTATATGAAGTTAGTATCCCACTTATTTCTATTTGGAAAACTAGCCTTATTAATATAATACACACCAGTTTGACATCCTATGCTTTGAGTAAAAGTTATAATTGATAAAATTTTTAAATTCTTGAATTGGAGAAAACCAATATGGATTCAAGCATCTTTCATTCTTTCCTTTATGATTTCTTGCATTCAGCAATTAGTTATAGTCTTCTATGTCCCTGGAAACAAACTAGTGATTAGAGAAACAACAGTGGGCACTATACGTATGGTTGTTGTCTTAATATAGTCAGATGAGATAAAGAAAAACAAAGAGACAATTACAATTCCGAGCAGCAATAGGAATTATAGGGAGAGGAAGGACAGGGCCTAGTACAGAGAAAATAAAATTAATTCATAGTTTGGAGTTTGAGAGATTTCCTAGATGAACGATCTCTGAAGCTGAAATTGGGAGGATAAAGGGGAATTACACTGACAAAATAGTGGGGAAATTGTTAACAAGTGGAAAATGTTACTCTCTTTTTAAGATTTCTTGACTACAAATGACAGAGAGGCACATTGAACATATTTTGGAAGCGGAAGAATTTATTTCTTGATAAAATGGAAGGAAGGTTAAACAATTAAAGTAAAGAAAGTGCAGGGATGCCGCTGATAGGAAGAAATGAGGAACCAGGGACAAGCCTTTACATCCTTTTCCTTTGTACATATTGTTGCTATTCTCTTTCACTCCACACAGATTTTTATTTCAAATGACAGTAAAAAGGCCACTTGACTTTGACTATGCATTTAAAGTTCTAAAATCTGGGGATAGACTAATTGATTCAACCTGTGTCTGGTTCCCATCACTAAGTGAATAAACTGTGGCCAGAGTGTTGGGATCATGTGAGGGTTTTTTATCCTGTCTTTAAAACTCCTGCAGTAATCATGAGGTGGTTAGTTGAGAGAAGTAGTGGCTTCTTAGGGAACTAGTCTTGGGGTGGCAGTACCACAGATGTTTATCATTTGGAATTGCATTTATTTTCCAATAATCTTTTGAATCTCTTGTGATTGAATTTATTATTTCATTCCAAGTGATAATACAAATGATTAAATAGAATAGTATTTTCCTCCTCAATTTATAAAATCTCTTAAAGTTTATTCTAAAAGCACATCTATCTTACTTGGAAGCATACATAATATGTAGAAATATATTAAAATATAAAAAGATATGAAGATAAATGTATTTGCATATAGTAAGGCTTATTTGTGTAGGATGCATTTAAAATATAAGTAAGACTATAGCAGGGATTTTTGTTTGCTTCCTTTGTAATGCAATGATCTTTTGAAGTCTACCTTTCGACAACAGAAAAATTGACATATATGTCTATATATATATGTATACACACCCTTACATACATGTATATGTGTGCACATATATTTGTATGCATGCACATATGTACGTTTTATCTATGCACAATCTACCTACCTATCCAATTGATTTCTCTATAATTGCCTAACTAGACTGGGAGTTTAGGACTAGATTCCATAAGACATAGGTTTTCATTATAGGAAGTCAGTATACCCCAGACCAAGCTGCACTGAACACCTGGAGGGATGCTCTCTTGCCCACTCACATCATGGCATTTTGCCCTCATTCTGCCTGGACACACCTAGGAATTTTGGGTAGGTATCATTTATTTTATTTAATCTTCTAAACTGTCTTGTTAGCAGAGAAGAATGACTTGTGATTGATTTTGTGCTTTAATCTTTATATTGATGACATATAATTCAAGAGAAACATGAATTTGAATAGAAACTTAATCTGATAAGAATTATAAAGTTTTCCAGGACCCTGGTTGATTATATCTAACTAGTCAATGTCCAAAATATTCTACTGTTTTAAAAGACAGTTGTGCATAAAGTGAATATAGCAGAATTCTACTTCCTTAAAAAAGAGTCAATACAGAAAGTTAAGGCTAACTTTGACAGCTTTAGTTCATAACTTCAGAATGTTAGAATTCAGGTTCTAGCGAAAGATTCCTCCTCAGCAGCCTTCACCACATATGTTCTAAGGTTTCGGGATGAGGGTAATGAACAAGAGTTGTAAGTTGAACCAGATGCTGTGAAGCTCCTGTCTGCTTTCAAGTGGCTATTTCCTAGGTCCTTTTATCATGGGAAATAAAATATTCAGCTTTAACATAGAAGTCAGAGCCCAATTGCTAAATGCAGGATTTGAAATAGCTAAAATTAAAAACACATCACCTCAAACTTTTTGCTTTAAACAAACAACAAATGCTAAAACCAGAAAGAAATTTTAATTTTTAAAAAATTCTCCCATGTTATTTTGTCATGCTTTGTTATTATTATTTTCATAAGGTCTCAGATATTTCAAAGAATTTTCTTATTATGAAAAAATCATAATAGTTAAACTAATAGCACTTGTTTAGTATTTTGTATATGTTATTTTGTCTGGACTAGTGTATTGGGCACAGAATCTGCATTTAGTATGAAAAGCCTGCTCTTTATCTTAAGCTTTATGACTTAAAGAGCTGTGGGATGGAAGTATATTGTAAGGTGGGAATGTGAATTAAAGTTTATTTAAAATTAGACAAAGCAACTCATCATAAAATATGGAGAACATATTTTTTGAAATAAAAACTGGTACATTATTCTCCAAAGTTATTTTGTTTTTCTGTTTTATGCTTTATTTATGTAAAAATGCTTTAAGTGAACAAATTTTAAGTTTTACTTACATTGTCACTTAAAAACCCACATTTATTGGGAAAATGTTGAATCTAAAGGAACCCGGATCCTCCGGTCTCAGCCTCTCGAATGCTGGGATTACAAGCGTGCGCCACCACGCCCGGCTCACTTCAAAATTTTTAAGAGGCAAAAGTGTGCATCTTTCCCTAAACTCTGATAAGCTCCAAATATTAAAATGTCTTTGGATCAGAGTACTGTTTTAATAGCATAAATGGTCCCAAGGAAAGCCAGGCCCATAAAAGATTGAGGGATGTAGCATGGACAAAAATATTTAAAATGGAAAAGGAAAATAATTGGCATATTAGATAAAATAATTGGCCAAAGGGTAAAATGATCCCATCATAAATAAAGTATTTTTTATAGAAAAAGTGAGCATTTTTACATTTCATTCCTTATCTGTGTGATAACAAACACATGATACTTGGTTTGTGATCATGATTATGATATGATGAAGAAATTGTCACTTTCATGTGATTTTAAAAAAATCCTATCCTCCTCCTTAACTCTACTCCTTACTATGCATTTTGAGTAATCAAATGACGCTCTCAAACACTCATGGGTATCCAGTACTGACCTGATATGTTATATTCTCCCTCTGATATTCAGTTTCTCAAATGTACCATGTACATTGTACCAAATTTAATCATTTCTAGCACAGAGAAATAAAGGGTTTAAAATGTCTTTAAGGCAGGAAGTTGGTTTTTTTGTTTGTTTGTTTTCTATAAGAAGAGAAGATAACTCAATGGTCATATAACTCAATGGTCATGGCAGCCTGCTTTAATAAGAATGCAAACTCACTTATTGTAAGTAACTAGTTTCTCCACTGTTGTCTAATTTCCAGTCCCCAAAATTTGTTTTGTGTGATCTTATTGAGGTATTATGGAACTCTGAGGTCCTAGAAATCCAATATGTCTCCTCCCATGATGCTCTCTTCCCTTGGGTGTGACTTACTTGTTTCCTGTGATTTGCTGTAGACCATGTTACATTCAGCAGGAGGCATGTGGTTATATGGAGGGCATTACATGATACCTAAAAATGCCAGCACTTACCTTGCTGGAGTCACGGTTTGCTAGCTTTGCAAAAATGAGATGCTTTCTAGGGGACTGCTAATGTCAGAGGCCCATGTGAGAAGGAAGTGTGAAGAAACTGTGGCAGATACAGATGCTTCTGGAGGATAGGCATCAAGAAACTGAAGTCCCCTGTCACAGAGCCACAGGAGCTAATCTGTGCCAACAAAGCATACTCCTCCCTAGTCCAGCCTGAGATGAGACCACAGACCCTGTTGATGCCTTGAATGCAGGCTTAAGGGCCTTTGAGAGTCCAGTTGATTAACACTCAGACCACTGACCCACAGAAACTATCAGATAATGAATATCCTTTGCTTATCTCCATATTCATCACAATTTGTTGCACAACCCTATTCTTTAACATTAGACGAGATAGTAAATTAATGTGCCCAGAAATTGTGCCACGTTGGAAGGAATATGGTACATTTACAGTCCAGATTTATTCTCTACTTCTGCTTCATCCTCAGAACATTGTCCACACGTTTATACATTTGTAGAGCAGCTAGTTGGAACAAAGTATATGTCACAATGTGGCTCTAAAAGTGAGTCTCATACATATTGGCTTGGCCATAGAGAGATTGCAAGGTCAGTGTTAAAAAGGGATGTATAAGAAGTTCAAACTGGCTATGTTAAATTCATCTGTACTTTCTATATCAGTGAGTCTAATTTTATGGATCCTCCCTGAGATAACTTCTAGAGAGGAGAGATGAGAGAGAGAGAGAGAGAGAGAGAGAGAGAGAGAGAGAGAGAGAGAGAGAGAGAGAGAGAGAGAGAGAGAGAGAGGTTTTGAGATTTGACAGAATATTTAGTTAGTAACTAGAGAAAAAAAATGTAACAATGCAATGTTTATGCCCCGCTGGGTTCAGACTGCTCAGTGAACCATTTGTTCTTGCAATTGCAAGGACCATAGACTATGAGCCCCTGACCAGAGCTCTTAGCTTTGCTACTTACAAGAGTCATAAACTTGATAATGTTATTTCATCAAATACTGGGATCTTCTTATATAGCAGGCATTCAATGGGATACTTCTTACCTCTTGTACCATGCACTCCTCAAAATAACTCTGTGAGTTGTTACTGTTAACTTCATTTTATGTGAGAGGAAAAACTTCAATTAGATACCCAAGGCCGTAGAACTGAGATTTATATTCAGATTTTTTTTGTGTGTGTCCCTAAACCCTTGTTATTTCTATCACTTTCATATTACTACTTGAGGCTACAGTTCTCTGTCTTTTCAAACTAAAATGATTGTGAGATTGGGGAAAATACATGAAAAATTGTTTCCTAAATAAATATGCTGATAAATTACTAGCCTGGTTATAAGTGACTCCTATTCCCATTCATTACTATAAATAATATCAAGCAAAATTGAGTTACAGTGTTCAGGGAATTCTTCAGAGAGAAAATCATTTGAAAGTAACTGCATTTTATCTTATACAAGCTTAGAAGTAGATTCTAAGTACCTAAAAATTTTTTTTATTAATTTTTACTTTAGTATTGAAAAACTGAATTTTTCTCTAAGCCTGTTGAATCATAGTTGAACAGAAGACATAAAATAAGATCTAAAAGTAAAGACCTTGGGTGGATGGACCAAATTGTCAAACTTTAAAGATGGTTGAAGAATTTCCCTCTTTCAATTTTAAGCTATGCATCCTTGATTGTGTTGCAAGAGACACCAGAAGCTTTATTCCAATTGTACATCTTCTAAAACAGTGACAACTGTGTTCCATTTCATAGCTCTGGGAAATTAAAACAAACAAACAAACAAACAAACAAAAATTCTAGAAACTCTTTTAGGTTTAGCAAGCAAAGAACAATATATAAAACAGAATGTAATAATACAAATAACATGTAAAATCACTACTATCACTGGAATTTCATAAAGAAAAGGATAATTTAATTTGAAAAATTAGGAGAGTAATTTAAATTAATAAATTTACTTTGATAAGAAATTTGTCCTTGCTTTCATTTTTACACCTTGCGACCAACTAGAAAACACTTTGACATTGATGGATGCCAAGTCCTCAGACTCTCTTTTGGCAGCCATAGACTGAAGGACTCCTGAGCCCACCCTGGAGTGCAGAGTGAGGTTTGAATTCCCAGTTACTGTGCTGACTGTGCTGAACACTGGAAGTGTTCTGGTAAGTCAGCTCCTGGCCAACTACGCTGTGGTGAAAGGCTTTGAGTGGACACCATGTTGTGGTTTGCTGTTTTACAACCCCTGGAGTCCTGTGTGGTCCAAATCAGCATTCTTAGTGCCCCCCAAAGGCCAGAAAATTGTTGGAGTCCAATGTTACATTATTTATTTATGTCGCTATCCCCCTCCTCTCAGTGAGGTATAGGCCAGTGTGGCTACTGATACTGTTTTTGTAACACTCCCTCCTCTGGGAGCTGAGGGTTGAATTCAAATGAATACCAACTGTGAAGGAAAACAAGTCAGGCGAGTCAGTTTTCCAGTCTTCTCCAACTGTATTCACCTCTCTTTCAGTCTCAATTTCCCTGACTTCTCATGGCTCTGAGACAGAACACTCTCATGAATAACAGAATGTGAAATATAAACTTTTGGAACCCCGGGGCCAACCCATCAACACATCTTCATGGGCCTCTGAAGACACACGTTTTGCACAAATCACAAAGCACAATAGTGGCAGAGACCACCAAACAACTGCTAACACCCATGGTCTTTAATGGGAGGGGGCAAAAACTTCTCTCTTTTATTTATTTATTCTTATACTTTTATTGGTGTATTGTAACTGCATATTCTAGTGAGATGCAAAGTGCCATATTCATACAGGCACATAGCACTTGATGTATTTCTCTCCGCATGCTACCCTGCTCCCCCTTCCTCCTTCCTCGTATATGTTAGTGAGATTGGTAGTGAGACCTTCATATATGGACATAGCATTGTTTTCTTCTTAACCCTCCCCAGCGCCTCTTCAACTCCCTCTTCCAATCTCCTTCCAGTATTCTATTGGTCTCTCTTCTCATTCATCTGAAGTCCCTTTTGCTTCCTATTATGTCCCTTTTATTTAGCTGAAGCAAGTTTATGGCTTTTCAAAAGGAGCTTTGGAAGTAAGAAACCAAAAGAATGCAATAAATATTCAACTACAGCATAACTGAGTTTGTAGAAAGCATGTATTTCACTTGCATTCCAGGATGTTGAAAGCCAACGGTGCTGCTTGGTTGAAACACCATAGAGTGTGGAAATGGGCTGAATTCCACCTCTGCCATTTACAAGCAGGGAGAATCAGAGCAACTTATGAATATATTTGTGTTTTCATATAGTGCAACATAAAATGGGGACGAGAAAACTGGTCCTCTATAACTCTGGTAAAGATGAACTTGGACAATGTATTAAACCTTAGCCCAGGGCTTAGCCTATATAGGGAAGCATCACAACAGAAGACGGACACTACTGGTGCAGCACTTGGAAATGTCTATGTACACTTCCTTCAAATTTCTTTAGAGATTCCCTCCCTCAAAGATTCTATTTTCATTTGCAGAACATTTTCACTTATTCTTTATTCCCCCTTTCCCCCTGTAGTCTGTGGGCAGAATGGAATTGCAGCCTCACTCACCAGCCAAATAGAGAAATATACTTATTGACTAATATGTCACACAGAAAGACTCCTCTCCATACTTCAAGTATTCATTAAAATACTGTAGCCAGGCGTGGTGGCGCATGCTTGTAAACCCAGTACTTGGGAGGCTGACACATAAAGTTACCAATTATTGCCACCTTTGCCATTGAAGAAAGGGAATAACATTTTATATTTGTGGGGAGAAAACATTTATAGGCACCTAGATACTGAGAATTGGCATTTGCTGAGAAAATCGTTAACAGCCCTAAACAATTACTTCTTGGTTGCAAATTATATTCACTCCATGCATCTAAATATAAGTAAGTAAAGATGCTTCTAAGATGCTTCTTGAAATTTATCTTATTATTTGGGCTAAATTTGTCAGAACATACAGAAATATCCTTAAGTTATTATTTTTAAAAAATTTTTTACAGTAACTGGTGCATTTTAATCATACATCTTTGTTAGGTACAAGCTGATAAAGGCACATATGCACACATTACTCATTTAACCCTTTCCCAAATTCCCACCCCACTCCCTCGCCCTCCCTCCTTCTCAAGTTCAGTTTAGTGGTTAACTTTGATATATTTGTGAAAGTACATCATGTGCATTAGGGTGCCCCCCGCCCATCCATCCCCTTCAGTTAAGTCAACTTCTTTGCTTATCTAGGGTTTCTCCTTTTTCATCTGGAGTCCCTCTTATGCCTCATCTTCTCCCTAGCATCCGCATATTAGGGAGACCATATGCTTTTTTACTCTTTCTGACTGGCTAATCTCACTTAACATAATGTTTTCCACTTGCATCCATTTCCCTGCAAATAACATAATTTTGTTCTTCTTTATGGCTCAGTAAAACTCCATTGTGTACATATCCCATAGTTTTGTAATCCATTCATCTGTTGATGGACATCTTGGCTGTTTCCATAGTTTGGCAATTGTGAATTGTGCAGCTATAAACATAGATACACATGAGTCGGTCTGGTAGTTTGATTACCATTCTTTTGGGTAGATACCCAGAAGTGGTATTGCTGGATCATATGGTAGGTTCATTCCCATTTGTCTGAGGATCCTCCATACTGTTTTCTGAAGTGGTTGCACTAGAACATTTCCTCATACATTTATTTGCCATTTGTATTTCTTCTTTTGTGAAGTGTCTATTTAGATCCTTTGCCCATTTTTTGATTGAGTTATTTGTTTTCTTAGCTGTTATTTTCTTGAGTTCTCTGTATATCCTAGATATTAGACTTCTATCAGAAGAGTACCTGGCAAAAATTTTCTCCCACTCTGTGGGCTCTCTGTTGAGGTTCTTGATAGTTTCCTTTGCTACACAGAAGCTCTTCAGTTTAATGCAATCCCAGGAATTGATCTTCCTTTGAGTTGCATGTGCTTTGGGGGTCTTGTTGAGAAAGTTTTTACCTGTGCCTATGTGTTGAAGTGTTGGTCCTATGCTCTCTTCAAGTAGCTGCAAGGTCTCTGGCCTAACTTCCAGGTCTTTGATCCACCGTGAGTCGACTCTTGTGCAGGGTGAGAAAGTGGGGTTTATTTCCATTTTCCTGCATATGGTTAACCAGTTTTGCCAACACCATTTGTTAAAGAGGCTATCCTTTTTCCAGTGTATATTTTTGGCTCCTTTGTCAAAGTCAATTGACTATAAGCATGTGGGGTGTTTCTGAATCTTCTATTCTGCTCCATCGGTCTGTGTGTCTGTTTTTGTGCCAATACCATGCTGTTTTTATTATTGTGGCTTTGTAGTAGAGTTTGAAGTCAGGTATTGTGATACCTCTTGCATGTTTCTTGTTACTAAGAACTACTTTGGGTATCCTGGGCTTTTTGTTGTTCCAAATCAATTTAAGGACTGATTTTTCTATATGCCCACAGCCAACATCATATTAAATGGAGAAAAACTGCAAGAGTTCCCACTAAAAACAGGAAAACAGGAGCAAGACAAAACATTATCACCTCTTCTGTTCAGTAGAGTACTTGAGACTCTAGCCAGAGCAATAAGGCAAAAGAAGGAAATCAAAGAGGTAAAAATAGGAAAAGAAGAACTAAAACTATACCTTTTGTAGATGACATGATACTATACTTAGATGACTCAACAAAGTCAACAAAATTTGATCAACAAATTCAGCAAAGTGTCTGGATACAAAATCAATCTTAAAAAATCAGAAGCCTTCCTGTATACCAACCATAAATCCACTGAAAAAGAAATCCAGAAAACAATTCAATTCACAATAGCACCCAGAAAAATAAAATACTTAGGGATAAACCTAACCAAAGATGTAAAAGACCTCTATAAGGAAAAGTATAAAAAGTTGAAAAAAGAAATCGATGAAGAACTTAGAAGATGGAAAGATCTTCCATGCTCTTGGATAGGTAGAATAAATATCATCAAAATGGCCATTCTCCCAAAAGTGATCTACAGATTCAATGCAATACCCTTGAAATTACCAAGGTCACTCCTCACAGACATAGAAAAATCAGTCCTTAAGTTATTATTACCAATATCTTATTGAAGTTTACAATGACTCTCCCTATAGTCAGTCACTTTTGAGACAAGAAGTGGTTTAAATTATGAAATTTACTAGCTGAAATCTAGAGCTAAAACTAGTTAAAATGAAGGACAGAATATATGATCAGAAATTTAATCACTTAGATTTTGATATGGAAAAGAAAAAGGAAGCACACTGAAAATAGTGTTATTAAAATCCCTTTTCAATTGTAGAACTCAGTTCTGGTCTTTACAAAATAGTTTCATAGTAATCATATTTCTATACTGACAGTGCTGTTTCCTAAGATAATGGATGGTATATAGAAGAAACCATATACCATAGGAGAAATGGATGGTGCATAGGAGAAAAGGGTAGTGTGTAGGAGAAATGATGGTACATAGGAAATGATGGATCATCCATAGGAGAAACCACATACCATAGGAGAAACCATATACCATCAATAGGAGGTTTAAATTATGAAATATATTAGTTGAAATCTAGAGCTAAAGTTAGTTAAAATAAAGGAAAGAATATATGATCATAAATATAATCACGAAGATTTTTATATGGAAAAGAAAAAGGAAACACTGAGAATAGTGTTATTAGAATCTCTTTTGTATTTCAGACCTCTGTCCTGGTTTTACAACATAGTTTCATAGTAATCATGTTTCTTTACTGACAGTGCTGTTTTCTAAAATAATGGATGGTTCAAAAGAGAAACCATATACCATCTTGTGAAAAAATGGCTCCAGATGTTATTCACAGTCAAAGCACAAAATAAGTATACACTGGAACCCTAATTTCCTATCCTTTGTGACTCTTGTAGGCTTTCTCAGTATTTCCAAAATGTGTATGTTGTGTTTATGTTGCAATGAACTTGAAAACAAAATACGTGGGAAGAAGTCATAGGATATTATAATTTCTAGGACAGAAAATACCTGGCCCATATGAATGTTATTTTTATGGAGTATTAAGTAAAGACTTGTCAGGTGTGGTGGTACACACTTATAATCCCAGTTCTTGGGAGGCTGAGACAGGAGGATCTCAAGTTTGAAGATAGCTTCAGCAATTTAGGAAGGCTCTGAGTAACCTAGTAAGAACCTGTTTAAAACTTAAAAATATAATAGGTCCAGGGGTGTAGCAGTTTGGAGATAGAATGCTCCTGGATTAAATCTCTAGTTCCAAAGTACTACTACTGCTACTAATGACTTAATCAAAAATTGATGTAGAGATGATATATTTACCATTACCTATGGGGAAATTGTTTTCTTTTAATAAAGGCCATCTTTTTATGCCGTGTACAACTTGCTTTTATTTTGGGTAAAGGACATTTAGCTATTAATGTGCAAGAAAATTGATTGCCATAGCTTCCACAAGATCCCTAAAGAGTCAACTCTTAAATAAAACAGTTTGATATGTAAATATAATATATACATTTTATTTTAATTGTAAAGAATTGCATTTTAATTGTAAGGTAATTTAATCCATAACTAATGATTAAAAAATATGATACAATATCTTAGAGCTGAAGTATAGGCAGGCAGAATGAGTAATGTTGGGGTAAAATCATTTTTATGGTACTCAAGATTGAGCCTTTAGGAAAATAATCAAAGAAACCAATTTGATTCTCAAATTAGCCCTTTCCTAAGTGTCTCCCCATGTACTGTGCTTGATGTAAGTTATATTCTTAAGAGACAAAATACTTTGTGCAATATCTAAGAGTTATTTTTGTTCAGGAAATTGATTACATCTAAAATGCGTACTTTGCTTCTATGCAGAGAAGCCTACAGCAAAAAGCCATTTCTCCAATGCCAGCACTTGGGAGACAATTGAGAAATAGTGCAATGTATTAAGTATATGTAGTGACTGATCAACTCACAACCAATGGAAGAAATAATTGGGAGCTTATTAGTAAAGTAATAAGCATTAGGCAACCAGAGAGACTCTCGGAGAACAAAAGAGTGGCATATATAGGATGATGTTCATCCAGACACATAGCATTAAAGGTGGTGCCTGGGAATCTTGGAGGAACTGGCTTGAGGTTCACATAAAGTGTGCCTTAAAATTGCCTAGGGTGGTGGCATGCACTTGGAATTCTAAGTGCTGGAGAGGCTGAGACAGGAGGATCACAGTTTTGCAGCTAGCCTCAGAAACTTAGTGGGGCCCTTCACAATTTAGTGAAACCCTGTTTCAAAAAAAAAAAAGGGGGGTTGTGGGTGTAACCTAATGGTAGAATGCCCCTGGATTCAATCCCCAGCACCTTAAATAAAAAAAAAAAAAAAATATATATATATATATATATATATATATATATATATATATAGTGGCTTTCAACACTGGATTCTCATTAATATCACCTGGGGAGCTTTAAAAACAACACTGCTCACACCAGAGATCAATGAAGCCTACATTTTCTGAGGACAAAGCCAAATCATCAATCTATTTTAAAACTCCCTGGATGGTGATAGAGTACACACAGAGTTGTGACACCTTGTCTTAAAGTCACTGACCTTGAAGACTTCCAGTTAAGCAGTAGTCTTTCTCCTTGGCCTTTTCTGGAAGTCTCTACCACCCTGAACTTCATCAAGATATATGATTACAATGCACCAGCAAAATGTTTCCAGCTTAGGGACCCCAATTTTTTCTTCCAATCTAAATTTTACCATATATGACTCTCTCTCTATATATATAAATAAATTAAATAATATATAAATATATTAAATAATATATAAATATAAATAAATAAATATATAAATATATACATATATATTTAATTTTCCCTCCTCTTTCCCTTCTTCCTGTGCTCAGCACAGCACTTAATTTTGATAAGTTTCTGTATTTATAGCATGTCTATTGAGGTGTTTCCCTCTTCCCCCTCCCATCTCCCTCAATCAGGTCACCTTCTTCACTCTTCTAAGGTTTCTCCTTTGTCAGAGTCTCTCCTATGTCTCATTTTCTCCCTAGCTTCCTCATATTAGGGAGAACATCTGACTTTTCATTTTTTGTGACTAATTCTATTATCCTCTCTGTGTCTCTCAATATTTATTCCTTTGCTATTGTATTTACAAGATAGCTTTTATTTATTTATTTATTTTTTGTGGTACTGGGGATTGAACTCAGGGGCATTCTACCTCCGAGCTACACCCCCAGCCCTATTTTTATTCTTTATTTTGAAACCGGGTCTCACTAAGTTGCGGATCTTCCAGTCTCAGCCTCCGGAATGCTGGGATTACAAGCATGCGCCACCACACCCTGCTACAAGATAGCTTTTGAAATGCTAAACATTTCCAATGTTCATGGGTTCTAGAGAAAAAACAAGTCTAAAATGGATCAAACAGAGATAAGAAACCCAGTTGGACTGGGTTCATGATACCAGGCTCTGTGTTGTTAGATTTCCTTAAATAACTGGATTTTATGCCAAAATGTATTCTATGGAACTAAGGTATTATTAGACAACTCAAGAAAAAAAAAATAACCACACCGGGAAAACATTTCATGTTCAGGTTCCCTTCAAATGTCTAAATTTTTGTAATTTTAACTAGTAAAATAGTAGCTACTCTGAATTAGCTACTTTTGCTAGATAGATTTTAGCTAGTTTTTTTCAAACATAGTCTCTAATATTCATTATAACTTTGCAAAATAAATAATGTTGTCCTTTTTATGGGGGCAAAAATAAGGTTAAGTGAAATAAGGTAGTAATGTTTGAACATCAAATGTGGTTAGAGGGTGAAAAAGGACTTAAACTGAGTTTTTGTTTGGGTTCAAAGCCAGTTATAATTTCAGTAAATTCCCTATTAAGTTTACCTGTGGAATAAATTCTCTGATGCCTAATAGTAAATATACTATGTGTTTATCCCACTGAGATAAACAATATTATTATTGTTATTTACTTCTTTTGAGGAGGAGAGTGATGGATTGATATTATAATAGTGAGGACTCTACCTAAAATCAATGGGAGAAATGTTTTGGGCCAGTCAAGTCATCTTTTTAGGTTTTCATTTAATCTTTGATTTTTCTGAAGTTTACCTTTGATGTGCTCAAGGGTTTTAGAGATTTTTGTCTTTTGTTTTTTAGATTTATCCTAGTTGGTGTTCTCTGAGCATCCTGGACTTGAAATTTGGTGTCTAATGTTAAGGAAAGTTCTCAGTCATTCTTTCTTCAAATACTGCATTCATTTCTTTCTCTTTTTTCCTTCTAGTTTCTATTACACATATTTTATACCTATCGTGCCTTCCCACAGTTCTCAGACATTCTGGTTTAGTTTTTCTTTTATGTTTTTTTTTATGGTTTCTTGATTTTAAAAATTTTTATTGATGTAACTTCATGCATAGAATTTTTCTCAGACCATCTTCATTTCTGTTACAGTATTCTTTTAATATCTAGTATTTCTTTTTAATTATTTTAGAATTTCCAACTCCCACATATGTTACGAATTGGATTTAGAAAGTCCCCTTAGACCTCATGAAGATAAGACAGCCACTTTAGAGGAGGAATTGGTTGCTGTGGATGGGTTTCTGGGGGTGTGGCCTTTGGTAATTACATAAGATACTTCCTCCCCTTGCTCTCTCCTTGTTTCTGGCCTCCATAATGTGAGAGTGTAGCCTTTAAGATCTTTCTCTGCTACCTGCATCATGCCCTGAAGTCTACAGACTTTACCTGGCTTAACGTGGACAGAACCCTTGAAGTCTCCAGAACTGTAAGCAAATAAATTCTTTCTTCCAAGTTGTTGTGGTCAGGTGTTTTGGATTATAGCAGTGATAATGCTGACTGAAACAGCATACTTATCTGTTTAGGTATGTTGTTTAATTTTTCCACTAGAGCCTTTGAGATACTAATCCGTTGTTATAAATTTACAGTATTATTATTTTGACGCCCTTGTTATATGTGAATGCAGTTTGATGCTTGCTATACTGTTAAAAATATGTTTTGTTTTGCTTCTTTCTTTATTTTTTCTTTTAGTTGCATTTTAGTATGCCTTGTAATTTTTTGTTGAAAGGTGGACGTGATATTATGGGTTGAAGGAAGTGCAGTAAGTAAACCTTTAGTAATGTAGTTGTGAGGCATGATAAAATCCCTGAGCTGTGAACTTCACTAGTGGCTCTGTGTTTTTTCTTTTTTCTTTTCCTTCTCTCCATTGTCTTCAGTGCAGCTAGAGGGGGGCTTGTGTGGGCATTCTTTTTCTCCTAGGCCCTTGTAGTATAGGTTTTGGTAAAATAGTTTATCCTGAAGGCAGAATTTAAGAACAAAGTATTCTGGCATAATTCAAAATGGATTCCAGAAGAATGAAGATGGTTTTATACAACATTGAGTGGGAACCTGGTAGAGCTCTCCTTTCATAGGTAAACTCAAACTTTTGGGGGTCTCAGATGACTGGGTCCTCCAGAATTTTTAACTTTCAGACTTTTCCATGTTGTACTTCCACAAATTTATCAATTATAGTTTAGTTCCTGCCTTGGCCCTGGTTCCTATAGAGGTCTTTGCTCAGGATAGTTGTGATTCTATCTTCCTGGGTCTCCAATTTCAGGATCAGTAGTTTGCTCTATGACCTCAGTTCTCTAGTAGATCTAAGAAGAGTTGTCAGTTTTTCAGTTTTTTATCTTTTGTTAATATGGAGTGGTGATGTCTCAGTTCCTTACATGCTAGACCAGAAACTGGGCATCTGTTTAATACTTTTTTGTTTTGTTTTGGAGGTACTGAGTATTAAACCCAGGGACATTCTACCTCTGATATATACCCCCAGATCTTTTTTTTAACAGGTTCTTGCTAGGTTGCTGAGAGTCTTACTACGTGCTAAGGCTGCCCTTGAACCTGAGATCCTTTTGTATCAGCCTCTTTATCCTTATTTCTCACTTCTGTTTTGGGAAAAAAATTAAACTAAAGTATAAAATACTGGCCCTGAAAAATAGAAACAAACTTGTTTAATTTTCTAATGAATTTGAGAGAAATTATTATATTATTTTATTTGTGCTATCTGTACTTGTTTTTCTTTCTGGCATGATTAACTTGATAGCCTGTAGGTGATCTAACTTATCTTATTTTACCTTCACAACCCAGCTTAGCAGTATCCAGAATAAGCTCTTCTAGTAAATCAAATTACATTACACTTAAGAGTATTTATTAAGCAGTTTCTTTGCACCAAGTACTGAACTAGGAAAGAAGTAAGTCTAAGTTATAAGGCTTTTTTGGTATCAAAACTTTGTCTCTCATTTGTTAATGCTCATGTCTCTTCATACTGATTGAGTTTGTTTGCTTTAGCTGTCTGTCCTGCTCATTGATATTTATGACTTTTAGTTCTTCAGTATACTATTATTTACTGATTCATGGCTCACACCAAGCTCAGTATTTGTAATTGTCTTGGTATTTATTTTATTATTTTTGTGGCACTGGGGATCGAACCCAGGGACATTCTACCTCTGAGCGCTACACTCCCAGCCCTATTGTTGTGTGTTTGTGTGTGTGTGTGTGTGTGTGTGTGTGTGTGTTACTGGGGATTGAACTCAGAGGCATTCTACCTCTGAGCTACACCTCCAGTCCTATTTTTTATTCTTTATTTTGAAACAGAGTCTCGCTAAGTTACAGAGGGCCTCAATAAGTAGCTGAGGCTGGCTGCAAACCTGTGAACCTCCTGTCTCAGCCTCCCAAGTATTGGGATTACAAGTGTGCACCACTATGCCTGGCTTTGTAATTTTTTAAACTTGCCTAGGTTCTGAAATTATTTTCTTATGTTGATTTGTCAACACATATTATGATCAGCAATAATCTGGTTGTTTACCACATGTGATTTAGATTCCAAATATCAGCGTTCTTCTTATAAGTTTAATTCCTTTTTTAACTATAGTGGATCAGGGGCTGATGAGTGCCCTATGTGAAAAGATGTATAATTGGATGACTCACCACTCCATCCCAGCTGATATGCCTACAACAAAGTCAGACCATCCTCCTTGCTGATGACTAATGACAGGTATGCAGGCCTTGGCAGTTTGAAGCAATGAGCTTAGGAGCAATTTTCTAGGAAAATTAGAAAATATAAAAATCTTCTCATACTTAAGAGAGGGTCATTGGATGGTAATCTTTGCCCATATTGTAATTGATAGCTAGAAACCATATTCTGCCAGACTAGAAGCCTTTCTAACAACAAGGAGAAGCTAAAGATGAAGTAGGCATGAGGTCTGAGAGATAAAAAGAACCTGAGTTCTTAACCCTGCTGAACCATAGCATCAACCAAAGCAAGGCCCTTTGGGGTTTGTGAGTGTGTGTGTGTGTGTGTGTGTGTGTGTGTGTGTGTGTGTGTGTGTGTTTTCCTTTTGTATATGAACTTTCTCCTAAGTGCATAGTTCAATTTTAAATGCATAATGTAATGAGAAGATGGTTGGTTGACAGAATAATGGTTCCTGATGATGTCCATATCAGGTTCAGTAATCAGGAGAGTAAAAAGTGCTGTGGATGAGGTTAGATGTAGACATTGCATTTAGTTTACTTAGATAGACTGAGAGGTAATTTGCAGAGAAGTTACACATCTATATGCTATTGGACCATTGATATGCTTTTCAGTAATACTACTGGGGTAGGTTCTGCTGCTCAAGAATATTAGTGTGATGACCTAAAATTATGCTGTGTAATTCAAGTTTCTATTTCGAACATCAGATATTCCTAAATTCCTACAAGGGTAGCCATCAATCTTGCAGAAAATATACTATGAAACATAAAAGTACTTAATAGGTTACTTGCACCTATTCATCACAGCTCATATCTTAAATGTTTATGAATCTGCCCTAATGTTTAATGGATTTTTATTTATCAGTAATATTAAATGTTGGCACAGCAGATGCATAGTTATAAAAAGCCATACTACAAAAATGTAGATTTAAATCCAGATATTTTAGGTGAAAATGTCAAGAATAAGTATTGAAAATGTATAGCAGCTGAAAAATATAGTAATTTATTTCAGTGGTATACCAAGGGCAGGGGCTTATGAATGGTCTTCCTTTGCTGGAAATAATATTTTAAAATTTTATTGGTGCTTTGCAATTGTACATGATAGTGAGATTCATAGTGATACTTTCATACATGCACATAACATTATTTGTTCTGTTTTTTTTCCTTTATCTTTTCTTTCTCTCTTCTCCCTCCTTCCCCTGACGCTCTTCCAGTGCTTCATTAGTCTTTCTCCTAATTTTCACAATGTCCATTTCTTTCCTTTTTTTCTCTCTAGCTTGCACATATGAGAGGAAACAAGTGACCCTTGATTTTCCAAGTCTGGCTGATCTCACTTAGCATGGTGGTCTTCTTGTTTCATCTTTTTTTTTTTTTCAAATGAAATAATTTTTTTTTTACATCTGAGTAAAACTCCATTCTGTATCTGTACCACATTTCTTTATCCATTTGTCTGTTGACAGATACCTAGGTTGGTTCCATTACTTAGGTATTGTGAATTGTGCTGCTGTAAATATCAGTATTAATGTTCTAACTTTAATTCTTTTGAAAAGATACTGAAGAATGGTATAGCTGATTCATATAGTAGTTCCATTCCTAATCTTTTGAGAAAACTATAAGAAATATTTTTGATCACTGACATTTTTAGAAATCAAATATAATTTTAAGATAAAAACCAGATTGTATTCCATTTAATTATTGTTTAAAAGTGATCTACCAGAAAATATACACCTTCAGTGACTATACTGGTCAAAATGACTGTGTGTGTGTGTGTGTGTGTGTGTGTGTGTGTGTGTGTGTGTGTATTTTCCTCTTGTATTCGAACTTTCTCCTAAGTGCATAGTTCAATTTGAAATGGATAATGGAAATGAGAAGATTGTTGGTTGACAGAATAATGGTTCCCAAGTTCTAATTACTTGTGTAAGTGAGCCAAGGTGGTAAGGGATCAATGCTGTGTGCAGGATCAACTTTACTTCCATATAGTTTCTTCTTCATACTTCAGGGTATTATTTTCAATTGAATAGTGAAAACCTGGTCTTACACATATTTCTGTGGGAATATAAAATGGTACAACCACTTTGGATGTTGTTCTGACAGTTTCTATGATACAGTTAAACATATTTACCCTCTAAGCAAGCACTTATAGATGTTTATTTGGGAAAAATGAAGCCATATTTACATAAAAACTTTAATGAGAATATTCAAAATGTCTCTTTCTTTTATAGCTCTATACTAGAAAAAGCCTAAATTTCCATAAATAGAAGAATGGATTAAAATATTCATACAAGGCAGTACTGCTTAGCAATGAAAAGGAAGAAGCTATTTGTTCATGCAACAACATGGCGTACAGAAACTTGAGTAAATATGAAGTGTTCTATATCATGAATGGTAGTTAGATGACTGTATATCATTATACAATACAAAATATACTTCAGAACCCCAAAAAACTTAGATCCTAGGCACAGCAATTCTCTTTGTTGTTTTTGTCTTGTACTGAAAATGCTGCAAAGGAAGAAATAGCAGTTTTTAAAATGTTTCCCTTAATGGATTAAATGAAATTATGACACTCAACCTACCTACAATAAAGTATGGGATGAGTTTTCTCTAGCTGAGGAACATATAATTTTTTCAGAGAACTCTATTAATTTGGAACAACAACAAAACTTTAATTGAACAACTAGAAAATTTGTCACTGTACATTTATATATGTGTAGATTTATAAAATCCTCTCTAAACTTGTTTTGTTTATTAAAGGGAGTTGTCATAAAAACAGATTTTTTTATTTCAAATAATATTATACTGAAATTAACATTTTATATTGATTAGTTTAAAGCAAGAAACAGAAATATCTCATAAGCTAACCACATAAGGCCTGGAGTTCCTGTTAAAATATTAATTAAATTTTAACATGTGGCTTTACATACCTATCAAAATATAGTAAAGTCTTTTAAATATTCACCTTAATTTATGCCATAGTGTCAGGGTTCTGATATTTTCTACTTTCCCAAAGACTATAGAAATAATATTTGTAATAATTTTAGTTCACAAATACTTGTCTACTTGGCTTAAATAAATTTTAGGTTTTTCTTTAAAGCTTGCAAATTAAATACCTATGATAGGTGTCAATTTTCTTTTGCACAGTGGAAAGTCCTTTTATAATCTGAGCTTCTACTGATTGCATAATATTTATAGCAAAGGCAAAGTCAAAAGAGAATCAGAATGCTATAATAAATCCAACGGACTTTCATTTTTATATGTTAGCATTTTTCTTCAAGTAAACTTACGTTTTATGTGATAGTAATGAATATTCATGCCTTTGTGCCCTTTGCATTTGTTTATTGAAAGATTAGTTTCCTGCAAGCCATCTCCATTTTCTTGTCTTTCCATCCTTTCCCTAAGCGCCCTGCAATCTGCCTTCTGTTTCCATCCCTCTAAATAAACTACTCTCTTTAAGTTTTCTGGAAAAACTTTTATAAATAAATTGAAAGTCTGTTTTCTAGTCATTTTCCTTAATTGAATTTGGCAGCTTTTGACATTTAAAAAATGAAATCTCTCTTCCAATATTTTTTCCCTTTCCTCCTACTTATGAGAAGCTTCTTCAGATCCATCCTTCCCTCCTTTAGGTAGGGATTAAACTGAGGGTCTTGTGCATTCTAAGTGTGAGTTCTACCACTGTTCGACATCCCCACACACTCTGCATGATCTAAACATTATTCACACTCTGATTATTGTCCCTGACATTTCTTGAGTACTAGTTTCCCACAGCCATCACCCAATGGAGATGTTTGCAATTACACCAAGCAATCTTGAAACTAAGTGTACACTCTCCCAATTTACTTTTCTTTATGCATTTTTATCCATGATAATAACATTTTCAATTGTCTCACAATTAGAAATATTGAAATAACATCTTTACTTAAACTCTTATCAATATCTAAAAACTTTATAAAGTTTTTAGTTATTTGGCTTTTTTTTTTTTTTTTTTTTTTGCGGTACTGGGGGTTGAACTCAGAGGCATTCTACTTCCAAGCTATACCACCAGCCCTATTTTTTATTCTTTATTTTGAAACCGAGTCTCACTAAGTTGCGGAGTGCCTCACTAGGTAGCTGAGGCTGGCCGCGAACCCGGATCCTCTGGTCTCAGCCTCCCGAATGCTGGGATTACAAGCGTGCGCCACCATGCCCGGCTGTTACTTGGCTTTTTTTTTTTTTTCATTGCTCTATAGTTTTTCAGGCCCTATTCTTTCATTTCGATCTTTATCACACCATCCTAACTTATATTTCCTTCTATTTTTCCCAATTTACCCTCTAAACTATTATCTTTCTAAAACTCAGATAAAAGCTACCACAATCTTTAAAGATGTTATTCAGATCACATGTTTTTTCTCTCCAACATATAAACATATGCTCATATTTAATAAATATTTTCAAGAGAAACAGGTAAAAAAGATGACTGCATGGCATATGACCCTGCATCTATGTTACTGACCACACATAAGCCCATTTCTCTTTGGCCTGAAGACTGCATGGTCACCCATGCAGGCACTCACAGGGAATGTGCCTCTACACCCTTATGATCTTTATAGTCTGCTAGATAAGAAAAGAATAAAAATATCAACAGCAAAGCTTCTGAACTGTATTTATTGAGTTTACGGAGTCTGCATCAGTAAGCCTGAGCTTTCAAGACACTTGCTTAAAAGCAAGTTTCTAAAGGAGATATTAAAACTCAAAGGATAGGTCAGAATGTTGTTCAAGGCCAGCTAGAACTAGCTTGATATCAGGTATTGTCTTTAATAATCAAATATAAAAAACCCATAACCAGTGTCTGACACATAGTAGGCATTCAAGAAATACTTGTTGATATAAATTTGAACAAGAGAATGAATGGTGATCTCCTCTTTTGATATGATTTCATGTGGCCCTGTGTAAAAAGCATCTGGGTAACTCATTTCAGAAGGCAACCTCAGCTCTGGGAAACTCTTGAGTCACTAGACTGTAATTGTGTTCATAAGCCTGTGTGTACAGAAGCCAGAAACCACTGTATGCTGGTGAGGAACTTTTCCTTTAAAGGTCACTAAATAAAATGTGTAAAATTATGAACTAATGTGTAGGGTCAGATAAATTTAACATCTTCTGAAGATCAAGAATTGAATAACTCAGATGCGCAATGTCACATGCTTGAAAAAAACAAAAACCTCTTACCAAGTTAGAGAACTGTGCTCTCCTACTGACTCTGACACTTTCTAACTTTGTAACCAACCATAGGTAAGTCTCATTTCTTCACTTATTTCATTCCTCACTTATGAAGTGGGATAGAAATAGAGTTGCTTTGAAGATCAAATGAGATAGAAGTATTGAATATGCTTTGAAAAACTTTGAAAGGATGGGTTACTATAAACTGGTCCTACATTTAACAATAAAGCTTACCTGTCTTCAAGGTAATTACTAACACAGAGATGAATGTTGCTATAGAATTCTGCAAAGAGACACTCTGTGACTTGATTGGTAGCAAAGAAAGCCAGAAGTGTTAACACATCTACCTGCAAGAAAGGAGATAGAGGGCAGAGTTTTTACTGTACCAACAATAGGCTGAAAATAATGGGCAACACCTCTATTTTGAACTTAGCATAGTAGTTACTGACAGTGCCATAAGTAGATGGTTATTATTTCCTTCAAATGTTATATTACTACCTAGAGTTACAGTGAATTGAAATCTTTAAACACAGCCAGACCATGGTGAGCAATGAAGAGAGGACTACATTTGCACTAGACAAGCTCTGCAGTATATGCTCAGACTCTTGAGGATAAACACAACAATGGGAGCCATGCTGAATTCCAGGAGAATGCCTGCAGGATGAGACATGGCATCATGCAGATGAGTCTCTGGAAAAGCAAATGACAGTAAATCTTGTCTTCAACAAGGGCAGTGCCTACTAGTGTGCCCACAGCAACTGATGGAGTCACTGGAAATTCCAGATATATCTATTTTATTTGGGTAAGTGCATAATAAGAGAAGACACTATCCATTTTTACCCACATAATATGGTTTTTGGTATGGTGTTAACATTATAGGGGCAGCCTGTCACAAAGAAAGCTATACGCCCAAAGCAAAGAAATAATTTTATTTATTTATTTATTTTTTGCAGCACTGGGGATTGAACTCAGGGGCATTCTACCTCCGAGCTACACCCCCAGCCCTATTTTTTTTTTATTCTTTATTTTGAAACCGAGTCTCACTAAGTTGCGGAGTGCCTCACTAGGTAGCTGAGGCTGGCCGCGAACCCGGATCCTCTGGTCTCAGCCTCCCGAATGCTGGGATTACAAGCGTGCGCCACCACGCCCGGCTAGAAATAATTTTTAAACAAAAATAAAACTGTTCTATTTTTTTGTTTTATTTTCTTTTTTTCCCCATTTTATCCCCATGTGGATATCAAGTATTCATCATCTAACATAAATACCTTCTAATTTTACATGTTGAAATGAATGAATAATCTTAAATCTTGCTCAACAGAGAATTGGATCAGGATATTGACTGTAATAAGGATTGAATTGAGATTTTGGCTGTGTTAATGTTTTCTTCATGCAAATGATATCTTACAAAATTGCCTGAAAACCTAGTTTTAAAATATATTGCATGAAGTTATGCCACAAATATATCCAAGGGTTGTTTGAAAAATCTGAAACCCATACCAGAAACCTTTACAAGTTAAGGTTCAGTTGTTCTATTTTAGGTGAGAATGAATGTGGCTCCAAACTGTTGGATTATTCTGTAAAATTTATAGACACAATACTAAGATTCTGCCATCCATGGGTTTCAGATTAAATTTAAACTTCATATACCCCTAAGCTACCTATCATGATGTAAATAATATTTTAAAAATTTTCTCCCAGACATTTAGTAGTGAGAATCCTGAGGGAGGGAGAAATAATACATTGTAAAACACTGGACTCCATTATCCATACTTCTTGATTTCAATTTCATTCAAGTTTCCTCTAATGCAAGTCATTTCCTGTGCTGAGGATAGGCTAAGGTCCCACTCCAAGATTCCAGCATCACCCAAAATTGCACTATACCTATCTAAAATAAATGTTTCATGTCACAAGCCTTTTTATTAATAGCTTTTCACATTGAATTGCATTTAAAAACAAAGTGTTAAAGCAATTTCCTGGGAAAATAACTAGAAGTTACTGCAGCTTTTCCTCCTTTGGTAACCTTTCATCACATACAGAAGATGGATGGCAAATGTAGCCAATTAGAATTGAGGAAATCATTTTTTGCCTCTTTATAACTGATGCTGACTTTGCTTGAAGAAGGTTCCCTAGCCTGAATTACTATCCTTGTTTACATGGGACACAGTAGCAAGCAAAAATTTAAAGGAAAACTATAGGTTATAGAGATGATTCTAACTATTCTATGAGGATCAAAGCCTTGCCCAGGTAGATATGGTGCTTCTTGCAGGAGGCTCTGTTTCTGTAGCTGTGGCCTTTCACACCTGTCAAATGGTTCTGGCTGTGCTACTTTGTCCTCACAATAAATGAACATGATGATCAAATATCACTTCCCATATAAATCACTCTTTATTCATTCTCCATATGCCAGGAACTGGAAAAACTATTTTGGGAGAGTTAATTCTCAAGCAGAAAAACTTGGATGTAAGAGTTTATTATAAAAACTGTGATTTATTATTTTTATGTTATCTTTTGGGCCAAAGGTAAGAAAACGTGTAGAACCAGCTTGACAGAGTATTTTTGCATGTGTTCTAGATGAGGCACAATAAAGAGGTCTCCTAATTCAAAGTTATCTTTTTCCTTATGCAAAGAAATATGGTATGTTGAATATTTTTAGGAGATATAACACTTTTCTAATTCAAAGTGATCTTTTCTAAGATGATGAAAGCGAGTCCTGGTTAGAATGGGTGGCAGGGTCAGTTTCACAGACAGAGCTTAGATGAAAACTTTGTCCTATATGCCAGCTGCTTCACTAATGAGTACAATTTAGGTTAATAATCTCCCTGTTTCAAAATAAAAAATAATTATAGGAGTAGTTGAGCCTATCAGCCAGTCATTCTTTAATATGAATGAATTTAAATTATTTTCTTCTTAAATGATATCAATTGCAGAAATGAGGGGACTAATAAGCATTTTAGTGCAGGGAGAGAGTTGTTGGATCTTCAACAGAGAAAACAGTGTCAAAAGTCGGAGGAAGGGAAAAAAAGAGGTTGGAATTTGAAAAAAAAAAATATATATATATATATATACACTTATAGATCCAAAAAGAAAGGGTGGCTAAAGGGCACCTAACAAAAACAGAACCTATTTTGCAATTTTGCCAAAGGCTCTGATGGCAAACTTATTTTGTATTGAAATTCATCTTGTATGCCAAGTCATTTTAAACATATTTGTTTTATAAAGAGACTATACAATAGCACCAAAACAAGGTTTTTTTTCTCCTTAGGAAAGAATTTGGAGAAGGGTGATGTGGAAAGAATTAGGAAAGAAAGCTCATACTGGTAAGGATTAATTAGGCTGGGAAGTTTGCCCATCACAGTGCAGTAGTACCATGGACATGTTGGGACTCAGAACATGATACCCCAGATGTGGTGCTCTGACAAGCTAAGTCTTTTAAAATTTTAATGACTTTGTTTATCTTTTGTACTACTGGGGATTGAAACCAGGTCCTTATGCATGCTAGGTAAGTGTTCTACTACTGAGTTATACTCCCAGCTCTCATGCTAGGTACTTTGAACTGAAGGAGATTGGAGAAACCTCAGAAGCAAGAAGTTCCTTCTGACCATCTCCCATCTTATTTTCTCCATTTCCCATTTTCCCTCCTTACCTTAAGCAAGTCATAGGAACTAGATTTCGTCTTCCCTATGACAGAAAATAGACACTAGAACTCTTCTCCCCCAAGCAAGCCATACAATATAAAAAGGACACTCTCTCACCTAACTCCCCTGAAAGCAGGACATAAGACTCTCAGTCCAAAAGGTTCATGGTTCCAGGGCGTAAAGCATGGACATGAGGGAGGGACTATTATGCCTATTTCAATTGACAACTTTTTTTTTTCTAATTCCAATGAAAAAATACTCAAATTCTGAGATAATAATTTTAAATGTGTGCTTGCTTATTTTGTCTTTGGAATCTAAAAATTTCTTATCAATTTTCAAATAACTATTTTAAGACACATGTAGTTTTTAAAGAAAGAGATTTTACATCTGATGACTATACTGGCGTTTTACTTATATATACATTATACATACACACAGCACACACATATATACATATCTTACCCTCATACTTGGAGAGGAAATAGATTAGGTTGATCTTTATTTACAAAATTTTAAATATGTTTCATGTGTTTTAAGCATTTCTTGTGCTTAATAAGTCTAAAATACCATTGTTATCCAAATAAACGGAAGTGGATATTCTATTGTGAAAAAGTAAGCAGGGTGGAGTCAAGTAAGACAGCAGCTATAAATCACCTCTGCTTTGTCAAATCAGGTCACTTGAAACTTTGCAGCTGCTGAGACTTCATGCCTCATTGTATGAGTTTACTTTGCCAATTGGAGACAGGCATTTTCTCACTTCTCTCTTCAGTTTTTATTCAGAGTTTGTTGCTCTAAAACTGGATGTGGTGGCCTATGCCTATAATCCCAATACTTGGGAGGCTGACATAGGGGGTTCACAGGCCAGCTCAGCAACTTATAGACTCTACTTCAAAAGTAAAAAAATAAATTAGGGCTGGGAGCATAGCTCAGAAGTAGAATGCCCCTGGGTTCAATCCCTGGCACAAAAAAAAAAAAACATTTTTTTTTTGTTCTAAATGATCCCACAATTTATATGCTTCTTAGGGAAAAATAAAACATTCTTCACAAATATTATGATATTGAAGAATAATGAACATCATCATAAGTGTTATTGATTTTTAATGAGCCTATTTTTTAAAAGTAGATAATCCTTGAGATACTAAAAGTTTCCATTAGGAGTGTTTCAGAGTTAAAACTTGTTTGGTTAGCTTTCTGAGGCATAGGTGATATTAGTTTATCATGAACTATTGCTGATGATTATGTGCTATGTATAAATTTTGGTTAAGAGATAAATCCATATAGATTGAAATAGTTCAACTGGTAAAACATTCTTTATAACAAATTTCCTTAACTATATCTCTCCACTAAATGAAGTAAAGGTGTGATTTTTTTTTCCTTTTTAAATTTTTTTTTCTTTTGCATCTTAGCTTAAAAGTATACTTTCCTAGAATAGACACTTTTAAAGAGATGAGAAGTCAGGAAAATGCTTAACATACCAAACTAACCTATGGACTTTTAACTTCTAGGTCATATAGTGACTGACAGATATGATTTACTTCAATTGAGAAAAGACAGTTTGGTGTAACATATTAATTTACATTAGGATTACTTTGAGGAAACATTTATTTTCTTTGCCTCTCTGATTCCATTATACATAGTTGAATAGCCTTTTTCTCTCTCCAGTAAGAACATCATGTCAAAAGTAGAAACCATATAAGGTGGCAGATTGTCTCTAAAGACAGATATTAAAAATGACACTAATTTCTGCATATATATATATATATATATATATATATATATATATATCCCTTCTCTCTAGATAGTGAAAATTATTTCTACTCCCTTGGAGTCTGGGTTGGTACTGTGACTTGTTTTGACCAACTGGACATGATGAACGTGATACACGATACAGTGCTAGTTCTGAATTAAGATTTTCCTCAGACTGTTAGTTTCTCATTTTATTCTGTTGTAATCTAATTGCCATGCTCTGAGGAAGTAAGTCTATACTAAAGAAGGGAGAAAAGCCACATAGAGAACAATCAAATGCCCAGCTGATAGCCAGCACTAAATGCCAGTCACGGGAATGTGGTCTTCCTGTATAGCCAGCCTTTCCTGTGCTACTTCATGCCAAGCTGCAGGCAGCCAGGTGAATAAATGTAAAATAGAATGAATAAGTGAATAATAGAAGAATGCAGCTGTGCCCAGCCAGCTATAAAATCATGAACATGAACTCAAAACACCATTTTAAGAGACTGTTTTTTGAATAGTTAATTACAAAATAATAAAAAATCAAAATAACTAAAATTTATAATGATGTCAGTATCTAGTCTTAGAACTGAACCCCTCATAAAAAGTAAACAAAAATATTTTAAATGCAAAATCATAAACATTCTTATGCTGTAAAAATAAAATATGTATCTACAATCCCATTCTTTTTGCCTCCCTTACCCATACTAAACCCTATTCTCTCTTTTTATATATATTAATTTTTATTGGTGCATTGTAATCATACATCATGATGAAGTTCAGAGACATAGAAACATACATGCACAAAGTACTTGGTAAGCCTCCCCTAGCTCCCACCCTGCTCCCTACCCCTCCCTGTGCACAACATTGAGATTGGCATTGATAATTTTGTGTATATACATCATGTTCATTGAAGTGTATCTTTTGTTGAATCTCCTTCCCCCCACCCACATGCTTCCCATAGGCCCTATCCATTACTCCACTCAGGGTGTCTCTTCCTTTTTATAGAGTCCCTTGTGAATTCCAATTTCTCTCTAGCTTCCATATATGAAGAAAAACATCTGACTTTTCATTTTTTGTGATTGACTAATCTCACTTAGCACAATATTTTCTAGTTCCACCCATTTTCCTGCAAATGACATAATTTTGTTATTCTTTATGACTGAGTAGAATTTCATTGTGTGTATATCTCGTAATTTTATAATCTATTCATCTACTGATGGACACATAGGTTGGTTCCATAATATGACTATTGTTAAGTGTGTTGTTATAAGTGCATGTGTTACTGTGGTAGTCTATTTTCAATCCTGTTGAGTAGATACCCAGGAGTGGTATAGATGGGTCATATTGTAGGTCCATTCCCAGTCTTCTGAGGAATTTCCACACTGATCTCCAAAGTGGCTACACTAATTTGTAACCCCACCAACAATGTATCAGAGTTCCTATTTCTCCATATTCTTGCCAGCATTTATTATTGTTTGCATTTTTGACAATAGCATTCTTTTAAATGTGTTTTTAAATATACTTTTATTGGTGCATTGTGGTCCTACATCATAATGTAGTTCAGAATGATAGTGACATACATGCACACAACACTTGGTAAGTTTCCTCCATTTGCGGAAAGATGATTGCTATTCTAATTGGGTTAGGTGAAATTTTAGTTTTGATTAGCATCTTTCTAATTGCTAATGATGTTGAACATTTTTCATATTTTTTTGCCATTTGTATTTCTTTGAGAAGTATATATGCTGGAAGATTAGTAAAATTGATATTTTTCCTGTGAAGTGCTTAAATTATTTAAAGAGAATAAGTTTAAGTATTTAAATAAGTTTTCCTTAAAACTTCATTTGGAGCATAGTAGTTATTACAAAGAAGCCTAAGAATTGGGAACTAAAGCCTTACTCTGAAACAGAAACAGAAGAAAATCAAACCCTTATAGTTAGGAAAAGGGAGAGGGGAGTTGAAGTTAGCAGCCTGTACCCTAAGAGATGATTTATAAATGAGTTGAAGGCAGGGACCTGGGATATGCTTATTCCTGATCAAGGTGACCAGTGTATAGCCTCAAGGACTCATGTCTGGAATATGACTGATATAAAAGAAAATTGCTGGCTATTCAATCCTGTCAGACCTTGCTTGACTTGGCATAACATTGCTTGTAGGCACTCAAGATGAAAAAGAACATTACTGAGCATGAACTCTTAGTGTTTATCTTCTGCTATGCAGGGGAAAAACAGTGCTCTAATCCAAAGGTTCAGAGTAGTTCTTTACATAGGAAAAATTCTTAGAGTAGAGTAAGACAATTGACCAATTTTGCAGAGCTTTATGCTCCTATTTTAAAAGAACATCCAACTTTACCTGTCCAGATTTTAGTTTCTTTAAATATTCGTATAACTTATAATTTTATGTTTGATTGAAAATGTCCACTAGTAGGAAATTGCTTGTGTATACAATCTACCCAGATTCTTGGAAAAGAGATTTTTCATTATAGACAATACAAACTCATTGTATTATTAGATACTGTTATGGCATGCAACCCTTAAAATGTATCATAATGGTGAGTGAAGAGCTGTAGAGCCTTTTTAGAGTGGTGGGGAGAAAAAAAGACAGAAGGATGAATTCATTCTCCTTTCTGGGACCATATCACCCACCTTCTCGTGCCTTTGGATATCATAGCTCCAGGTTGTCAGGCCTTTGGACTCCAGGACTTATACCAGCAGTCTCCTCAGGTTCTCAGACCTTTGACATTGACTGAAATATATCACTGATTTTTCTGGTTCTCTGCCTGGCAGATGGCATACTACAGGACCTTTAAGATTCTAAAATGAAAAGATATAATTCTATATTCTATAGTAAGTCCCATATATGTATACAAAAGTTATATACATGTTCTTTTATATATACATATATACATATAAATTTGGTTCTAATAGGTTATTAATCAGGAGATTAATATTTATGACCAATATGCATGTCTCAGTTTTTATCCCATTTTTAGTAAGATATTAGTCTTAGTATCATATATCTAACATACCAAGAAAGAATGAACAGATTTAAAATTTTAAGTTTATATTTCTCAAGTTTTTCTTTCTAATCCCTTTATCTTTTTTAACAGTAAATAGATGTTTCAATAGTCTAACAAAGAAGATGCATTAGGATTAATTCTGCCAATTGCATATAAATCAAGTAGAGACTATTATCCCCTGTTAGGAATAGAAGTACATCTCTAAAGGACATGGATGAGCTGAGAATGGTGGCACAAGCTTGTAATCCCAGTACTTTGGAGGCTAAGACAGGAGGATCACAGATTCACAGCCATTCTCAGCTACTAAGTGAGGCCCTCCACAACTTAGTATGACCCTGTTTCAAAAATAAAGAATAAAAAATAGGGCTTGGAGTGTAGCGCAGAGGTAGAATGCCCCTGGGTTTAATCCCCAGTATTGCAGATTGAAAAAAAAAGGACATAGATGGACCCTTGAAATATCCTTGCTTGGTAATCATGAACATAAGAGAGACAGACCACTTTATTTTTATACACAATTGCTTATGTAGTCACACAAGGCCCAATGCTTAGAAGGACCCTAAAGTAGGTTTAATGTTTTGCTGTTGCTTAATAATATTTTAACTAGGGAGTCCATATTCCCATTTTCACAGGACCTGTAAATTATGTAACCAGTCCTGCCTTGAATTTTGACAACTATAATTCAAATAATATTCACTTAAGAATTGGAAATGTATAAGCTTTGTAATTTTTTCCTACTACTAACAGTCAAATGTGCTTCAAAAAAACATGAAATTTTGACTTAACATACAAAAGCTTTTTCAAATGTTAATTTCCTTGCAATGAACATTTCCTGAATAGCATATAACAACATTCTTCAAATCCATCGTGGCCAAAGCTGGACATGTTGTGCTCCTTGTCCACTATGTCTTAGATTCATTGGCACCATCTTCCTCTGAATTGTATGCCCAAATCCTTAGTCATCATTGATTCTCTGTGCTCCTTTGGCTCCCATAGCTAATACTTTCCAAGAACTATTAATTTTGTTTCATAATAATTCTCCTGTTGGTTCCTTCCTTCCTATTCTTAAAGCCACTACCATAGTGGAAGCCCTCATTACTTCTCTTCTAATTTATTTCAATAGCTTCCTTACTGGTTTCCCAATTTAATCTTATACTTTTTACTCAATTAATTTTACTTATTGCTGTAAGCTTTATTTTCTGAAAGTACAGAGCTTATCATGACTCCTCTTGGCTCAAAATCCTTGAAGCTTTTTCATTTCCTTCAGAATTAAATCCATATTCTATAGTGTGTCATTTATGTCTCTCTGTAAATTAATATTAATCTACTAGTACAATTTTACTGTCTCCTCTCCATGTAAGATATCTAAGATCCCATTAACTCTTCATGTCATGGGAAAAGTGCTGATTCCTAAACTCAGGATTGGCACGGTCCTTGACTAATGTGACAGAAAAGAATTTTAGCATGTACCGGTCAGGGACATAGATTTATCTAGAAAAGTAAGAAATACACATTCAAGGGAGAATGAGAGCCACCCCCAAAATGAGAGGTGCTTTAGAGGTTTATGGCTCTTGTTTTATAGGGGACTTTCATGAGGGGTTGGCTGGAGGATGCATGTGAGAATGACCTCAGTTCCAGTAGTTACAAAACGATTTGGGGGATTTTGGTCATCTTGAGTTCTGATAGCCCTTACTTTCTTCTCAATAGGTGTCTTTCTTGTTTAAACTACTCAAGGACAGCTGACAGTGCCCAGGGAAATTATTATTTTGTGTGAACTCTATCCTCTGACCAACAGATACATCTCCTGCTTCATTATTCTTAGGCTGGATAAATAGCTCAAGTCATTTAATTAATGAGTTCCCAGTGTGGTGTCCAACCATCTTTCTGGATCCATTGTGTGGTCTCTGTTATCTGATCAAAAAAGACTTGTAGATTCTCCAGAAACTTTGGGGTCTAACAGGACTTGCCACAGGCTTCCATATTGAAGTTACATTTTTTCTTATTCTCCCTTTATGTCTTCTATATACATATTTATTTTATTTTTTCTATTCTTATTTACAGCCTCACAGATTCACCATGTATATTTATAATTTTGTTAACTGCTCTTAGTGGCTTATTAAGTTTTCAAATAACTGAGAGAATAATTGAGAGTTGAAAAATGAAACCAAATTTGTAAACAGGGTCTAGGTTACAGTGGGTCTTGTGAACAACATGGCTTTTTAAAATCATCATTGGAAGCCGGGTGTGGTGGCGCACGCTTGTAATCCCAGCATTCGGGAGGCTGAGACCAGAGGATCCGGGTTCGAGGCCAGCCTCAGCTACCTAGTGAGGCACTCCACAACTTAGTGAGACCCGGTTTCAAAATAAAGAATAAAAAAAAAATAGGGCTGGGTGTGTAGCTCGGAGGTAGAATGCCCCTGGGTTGAATCCACAGTGCCACAAAAAATAAAATAAATTAAATTAAATAAATAAATAAATAAAAACATCATTGGAGAGTGTAAAAAGGATGAGGTGATCAGATTTTATTTCACCAAGTCAACATGGTTGTCTAGTGGAGAACAAATCAATGCAGACATGCATAGAGAGGAAAAATATCTTTTTGTTTACTCATCCAAGATTCATGAATGTTGCCCATACAACAACAAATAGATTGAAAAGAGAAAAATATTTATATAAATTTTATATAACATATGAGCTTTCATAAGAAAATACAGACCTAAAGAAACAAATCTGTGAGTTTTATGATAAGGTTGGTGAAGACTTGCTAATGGTGGAGAAAAATGGTACAGAAGAAAGGCTATGAATGATAATAAGCTTGAAGAAATTTAATAAACCTTGTTTGTTCATATTTTTTGTGACACTTCATCTTCAGAGATAAGGTTATTTATTTCATCTGGGATAGGGAGGGCATCTATCACATGAGGTGTTATGAAAATTCTTTCTCAGTTTTATGACCTCCCATGAAGGTAAGAAAATCCTCCCTAGATCTTACTGACCTGCCTTATAGAAGAAACTTAGATTAGGCTTCCTGCTTATTAACTTTTCTCATATTTCTTCAGATTAAAATATTGAACACGCCAAACTACCATATTTTGGAGTAATGTGTCATCACCCTCATCACATGAAATAATAGATCTTAGTTAGGAAAGTATATATGTGAATAGGGTACAGGCAAACTAAATAAACACTTAGATGGTGGCATCAATAAAACATAAAGACTAATTGGATATGTAGTTAAAGATGACACATATTTCTTTAATAATGTACATTTACCAACTTTGGGAACAGATGAAGAATAGCAATTGATGGTAGGAATAAGAATTGGTGTTGGGTGGAAAGAAAGAGGCATTGATATCAGATTTGGATGTGATGAGTTATTCAAAGAATATGGCAATGGGAAAGACTCTAAAAGATAGCCCAAAGATAAATGTTATTCATTTAATATCTCTGCCTAAGACAGAGCAGAGGCCCTCACTAAAGGGCCTGAGGAGGTCCTAGAGAGGAAGACTTCAACTCAGGTAATGGGGTTTTGATGCATGTTAGGAAAAAGAACTTCAGCATGTATCAGATATTGAGGCACACAAGATTATTTAGAGAAGCATGGAATGTACATTCAAAGAAGAATGCAGACTGTCTAAACAGTGAGATGTGCTTTGGGGGTAAAGGAAACTTGGCAAATGGTTGGAATTGGGAGGTATGTGGGGATGCCATCAGTGTTATGATCACAAACAGTTTATGGTTTTCTGGTAGTTCTCAGAATCTTTAGGTGGATGTCTTTTCACTTGATTAATAGATAACATTGGGAAAATGCCCTGTATGAAAGGTTACCTCACTTTGTTTAATTTATTCTAAAATAAACTATTACTGGGCTACTTAACAGTGCACTTAACAGGTCAATTTCATAAGTGGGTAAATTTCCAATTACTTTAAAATTGTTAGTGAAGATTTGTAGATTTCCAAGAAATTTGGTAGTGATAAGCCTGGATAGAGAATTGAGTTATGGAAGAAAGGTAAGAGGAAGTTTAGCACAAGCTTTTCAGATTAAAGTTATAGTCTCCTTGTCCTTCTTTTTGTCTCCATTCTACCTTTCATTTCTTCTAATTGAGGGACAAAATTTCAAAAGAAAAGAAAAGGCATTGTTTTTTTCTTAGTGGAATTAAGACCATAAAAGTGAGAGATACAACTACTAAGAGAGAGTTTAATATTGAAATGAAACATGTATTTCTGACTGTAGGTACTTACATTTTTATCAGGCACAGGAAAAGGGCCTGCTTTTCTCTTTTGTTACTAGCATTTTTAATATTCTAATTTTTCCTTTGTTGACATCAAATCATGACTCTACTTTAAAGGAGATAAAAAAGTAATTATTCTGAGCCAAATATGAATGATCATGGCTCAGGGACAAGGATTCAGATTACCCTGAGTGACATGATCCACCACAGAAGAGGTTACATGAGCTTATAACCATGAAACAAAAGAAAGTCATAAATCAATAAGTTTTCTATTTATGTTTTCATGGGAGTATCAGGTAGGCTGATTTGAGCAAATCAGAGAAATCTCTTCTGTAGATTCAGATGTGATCTTACAGCATTCTTAGCTTTAGGGTTCATAGTGTCTAGAGGTCTGCTAAGCTGAGTGATATACATTCTAAGAAGTTTACCTAACAGTTACAGGCATGTTAGTTCCATACAAAAGTTAAGATGAATGGTCATTAAAGGGCCTTAAATAGCTCAAGATATTTTGGCTCTGAACCTACAGTATTCTACCTCCCCATAGTCCCACTGTTCTACTCAGCCAAGGTCAAGCAGTCTGCAAGATTGTAATATAGATGCAGGCTCTTTCAGAGACCTCAGTTCATACCTCTTTACTTTTAAAATTAATTTCTTTCTTATTCCTTTAAGGAGATTGTAAAAAAATCTACTGATCAAGATGTTTTATTGTCTTCCTTTTTGTATTTCTGAGAAGAAAATGTTGCTAAGTATTCACATCTAAGAAACTTTATAATCTAAAGAAATAATGACAATGAGGAAAAGTGAGAGGTCCTGGCATTCTAACAGAAAAATGTCAAAATCCTCGGATGGAAATTTTCAGATTGAATTGATTGTCCCATTTTTATTGATCAAAGGTAATTCTGCTTTAAGTTTCTGCATGGTACTTAGCTCTTGGCTAATGGAGAAAGATATTACACATCCTCCCACCTGGTATTACAGCATGCATAGCAATAATGAAGACAGATTAGTGCTATTTACTACTGACACTGACAAGAGTAGCTTGTCTTTGTTTCTCTATTTCATCATTAAAGTCTTGTTTTTCAGCATCACATTGCCTACAGACAGCATGCTACAATATTGAATACCAAAGGAAAGGTGTTTAAATGGCATTAATGGCCTAGATCACCCCCATCTAAAACCATGGAAACTTAAACTTAATGTTTCCTTCTGTCCTTAATTTACATTTTTATAGAAATACAATGAGCCTGTAAAAGATCATTCTTGTGATCAGGAGAGGTATAGAAGTTGGAGAGCAATAATCTGCCATATTATTTTAAAAAATATTTTGTCTTATTTCAAAACCTCAAAACTTTGATGATTACCTAAATCCTATTTCATTTTATAACAGATACTCTCTTACAGATGCCAGATGGAAAAGAGATGAAGGGAATACAGATGTTAAGTTTTTGGATTATATTGAGGGAGATATTGAAGAATTGTTTTAATATCACTTAAAATTTCTTTTGAAGTCTGCCAATCTTTGTTCTTTTATCTCCAATTACTCTGAGTGGTCAAAAAAACTGAGCTTTGTTCATTGTTTCTTCCTCCCACAAGAGTACACTGCCTTTCTCATGTCTTTAGTATAGAATATGAACATTTTTGGTGAAGTCCATTTGTATTATATCATCCTGCTTTATTCTTGTCAGCTTTCACTGTCATTTTCTCTAAGCCGTTTATCAGATTTGTTCAGCTTCACCTTCACTTCAGAAACCCAGCCTGACATGCATAAGTGTATACCAGTTCAAGGGTTCTTCTTTTAGCAAAGGCAAAATAGGCATTTGCCTGTGTGGTTGGGTTTATGTAGCAGGGATATTAACTGTTTTAATAGTGATTTCTTTATAATTTGGTTGGAACTGTTGTCCAACAGCATACCTCAAGGCAGGGAACTGTATTGTCCTTACTAAAATTTCTCTCTCGACAACTAAGTATTCAACTTTAACACATTCCCAATCCATTTTCTCTCCTCATTAGTGATCACTGAGCCATCATTTCTCCTCTATACCAGTTTAAAGTTGCACAGGTTTGTTGCATGTGTTTAGCTGGCTTTCAATATCTTCTTGAGTACATAGAGGAATACACTATATTCATTACTGAACAAAAGTCTTAGGATTTTGGAACTTAGGAAGAGATTTATTCTTTCAACAAAGTTTAAGAGTTTACATTATACCACAGGGTGAGTGTGCTACATACACACAATTTAAGGATGAAGATAAAGATGGGGAGGAGAATATGGTCTCATGATGGCTTCCTAAATTGAGATAGTGCTGGAGGGATTATTGGTTTATCCAGAAATAATATCCCATTTGGGGAACTAGTCTGGGATCCAGCCTACATGATAGTCATAAAGGATAGGGCAATGTTTAAAACTTCAGGTTCAAAATAAAAACTTTAAAATCCAGAGTTTCATATACTATCTAGTTATGAACAGGTTATTAACTAGCCCAAGTCTCAATTTTATTATCTATAAAATGTGAGCTAATGTACTATTCATTTAGCAAGGCAGCTTTGAAGACAAAATGAATTTTATCCGGTGAATCACTTAGTCCATTGTATACACATAGTTGTTTATACTTAATAACTGTTATTTGTTCAAAATCATTTGATTGTTACCAAAAAATTTATTTTAAAAATAAAGCTCATGTAGAGATAAGATTGTCAAACACATAAAATGCCAATTTACTTACAAAGCCACAAGCCAAATAGTCATCTTTTTAGACTTACTGCTGGACAAAACAAACAAACAA
Source organism: Graphiurus murinus (assembly GCA_004027655.1). Lineage (NCBI taxonomy): Eukaryota > Metazoa > Chordata > Mammalia > Rodentia > Gliridae > Graphiurus > Graphiurus murinus. The sequence continues at coordinate 118,728 of PVLC010000808.1, forward strand.
AACAAACAAACAAAAAACCACCTTATTTTAACCTCAGTTTCAATCACAATGTACAGGACATAAAAAGCATATGTGAGCAATTTCCCTGCCTGCAGCAAAACCCATGGTCCATCCCTCTCTAACACACTTATTCTCACCTCCTAAAAAAAGGAAAGAAACTTCCTTGATCTGACCATTGTCATTGTTGTTCTTCTTTCTCTTCCTCTTCCTCTTCTTCTTCTCCTCCTCTTCCCCCTCTTCCTTCTGAATGACAGTAAATAAACTGTATTTCTAAAAAAGGCTCAAAAGTGCAGGTTATATGACAAGCCAGATTCTCAGTATTTGGAAGGCCATAGAATGAAAAAACAGAATTGAAAGCATGAGGTCATAGTATTGAGATGAGTTTAACTTGAAATTTGGTTATGGAAGGTAAACATTGATAAACTTCTGGAACTATAGTGTTCTAGAATCAGAAAAATAATATTGTAATGAGTTTCCATGTACCATGTACTTAAGATCTGCTTAAAGTTTTAAAGAGATGCATATAAATACGTTCTTTTGAATCAAATCATTTAAATGTGATATCCTATTTACAAAGACCATGTGGGACACAACTCTATGAGAATTATATTATCTGTAACTAAATATTTGAAAGAAAGATTTTTTACACTGCAGAAACTTATGGGATAGGAATTTGTGTCCACAGGGCTTTCCATAAAGTCATACTAGTAATAAGAAAAGTAATAACATACCTATAAAGAGGGGTTAGGAAATAATTTACAAAGTGTGAGAAAAGATCTTTATATATGGGAAAAGAAATTTATAACTTAGTATAATGGTGACAATAGTGTATGTATAAAATCTCTTACTCAAAGGTTTTCAGTTATCCAGTTTGCTTTGAAATTTATATCTAATTAATCACAGTTCCAAGGTAATGTAATATCCCTTTCTAAGTAAGAATCTGCTATGGAGGAGATTCTGAGTGGGTGGGCAAAACAACAAATGTACATTTTCATTTACATACCGTACCCTTTTATTTATGGCCTCCTTTTGAGATATATTTAATCTTTAGTTTTTCATTATCATGAGATTTATGAGATATTCTTTTATTCAGTTGGTTTCTAGTTGCTGAAATTGGGAGAGGCACAGTAGACTTTAAATACATTGTAAATTAAGACTGACTAATATAAATGTCTATTTTCATAAATTACTCCTTTCCATCATTCTTCAGGATAATTTAAATCATAAAGAAATAGTGATTACATTTCACAGCAGGATTGGTTGATTCAATCTCTTAATCCCTTCTTAGCATATAATATACCTTGCCTTCTTTTAGTATTCTGAATATTAATAATGGAAGTAAATCACTGAAGCAAATTAAGAAGACAGAAATATTTTGAAACAGTGTATTAAGGAAGTCCTTTGAAGACATTGAAAAATTTACTTCCATTTTCTAAATGGTTTCTTTATCAAGACTCTTCACAGTGGAAAAATCTTAACCACAAGCAATGAGAGCCCGGATATGGGATCTTGCACCTCTAGGTCAGCAGTTCATATCTGGCATAGATCAACAGTGATTAAAGATCATTACTAGTGGATGGTTTCATAATGTTCTCCATACATGACTCAATGGACTTGTTCACTCTCTGTTAACAGACATGGGCCATGGTGACAAATCATGTCAGGCCGTGTATGACACACCCTTGATCACATTGGCACTCAGTGACACCTTTCTTGGTTGTTTTATTAAATTGGTTCAATATTCACTGAAGAGAAAAATATACAGTTGTCATCCTTACACAAATCATATCATTAATATAAAATCCGATTTTGTTCAAGTTAATGGTGTAAATATTTTATTTTTTGTTCAATACATTCAACCAGTAATGCTAAGCTTCCTAAATTAAATTTTATACTTCATATGGTATACCTTGGTATATTTCAGACTTCTATTTTTGGACAATTAGGTATTTGTTTATATATTTATTTCAATGCACAGCATGATTTAATCATTGGAAAACTGCTTTTCCATTATTTTTCCAGAAAGAAAGTAAAAAGAAAAGAATATGAAATTGTTCTAAAATCTTTCACTTGTTATTCTAATGTTATTCCAAAACAATGTATACAGAACATTGAGTACTTTTTTGTATGTGTATGTGTATGTCTGTGTGTGTATGTCTGTGTGCTTTTGTATGGGTAAAATGAATTTCAGTGGAAAATCAGGGTGAGTCATTCTTGGGAGGCATTAAAATGGCACATTATTAATATTCTGTGGTACTATGAGAAACAAGGACTGTTGAGTTGAGAGGGGCTGCCCCACTCTGCTTTCAACTGACTGAGCAGGAACTTGAAGATCAGGAGGAGGAATCCAGGAAGAACATAATGCCATCCATAAAATGGTGCTTCTCTAAAACAGTCAGAGATTTGTAGCTTTCTTGATAATATCACATGAATTTCTCATCTAGATATTTTTCTCTTACTACCTTTTTAATTGGTGAAATGTAGTTATACATCACAGTGAGACTTAAAGTGATACATAGCCTGTTTGACAATGCATAGAAGGCTTTTATGTGCATTGTATTTTTCCAGTTATTACAAAATTCAAAGACCTAAGAGGTCAAGTAATTTATCCCAAATCACTCATCCAAAGGAAAACATATAGTCAGCACTCATTCCTTTCCCACCGGACTCCAAGTTGTAACCTTCAAATCTGTGGGCATTATAGAGGAAAGAAGCCAAATATTTCTGCAGGTGTCACAGGACTGTAGCTAGAGAGAAGGTATAGCCTATTAACTGAACACACAGTACATTAATAGCCTTCCCATATGTGTACAAAGTGTGGAGATGCTGTTGTCTGATGGAATACAATTTTATTTCAAGATGATCAATGTGAAATTGCAATGTTTGTTATGTATTTTTCTTTTCTTTCTTTTTTTTTTTTTTAGCATTCAACCACCTGTGTAGTTTATTGATGAGAATATAAACTATTCTGCAGATACATTTCATTTATCTTGAATTTACATTATGGTTCCAGGGAAAAGAATATACAGCTTAGTTCTAAAAAGAAGCACATCTTAAATGATCAGATATTCAGAAGCTCACCTTTTTCTTTCATATGTAAGGGTCCTCTCATATTTAAATCATTGGAAGCTCCAGAACTATACTGCGGTACCTCCCATAACTATCCGTATATTGTCTAATATCTACAATTTAACAAAAAAATCCATAATCTAGAAGCATATCTATGAAACTATATTGCCTTTGGTTCACCCTCTTCATCCTCCCAATCCCTGAAAATCAGGTAGCAGGAAACAGTGAACAAAAGAGAGAACATAAAAAAATACCTGGGAAAACTTAAGAGCAGCTACAGAGGCAGGTACAAAAATCATTCTAGTTTCTGAAAACAATAGAAGAATAGCACCTTAGGAACAGGAACAAGTGGCATAAATAATCTTGCTAGCTTTTGAATAGGCATTAGGGTTCTTATTAGTGGATAAGTAGATTAATAGACTTTCTTCTACAATGAAACAGATAAAAATAACATTTTAACAGATGTAGAATTAGAAGACACATGATAGTCAAATTAGAATAGTAAAATAGTCATTTCCAAGTTACAGAGATTCTTCTTTGCTCAAAAGAGTTAAAATGGTGTTATTACAGAAGCTAAAAGCTAAGACATATATTCATAATTATTTAAACATGTGGACATAGAATCTGAACTAAGGTTATACTTTGAAAGTAGATTTGAAAAATAATTTGCTGTAAAAAGAAAATGATAAAATTATTTATATGCTTGTCTTGCTGAGTGAGCCATTTGTATTCAGAGCACAAAGCTGAAATGAACATGATTAAGATTAAGATATCTAGAAGTAAGGCTTGGAAATTCAACTGGGAAAACACTAAGGGAATATAAAATATGAGTGTGAGGATAGAAATCTGTTATTCTAAACAGTAATATTCCATTAGGTAAATAAATAACCATTAAACTTTGATGTGATATATAGTCTAGTCATCAGGAGACATGAAAGTGGCAGTTAGTAAAAAAATGTTTAAAAATATGAAACTACTGTAAAATTTTACATAAAAATACAGCTTTAACTTAAATTAGAAATGCTGACTTTTTACAGGAGATGAATGACAACCCAAATACTGTGTATCCCTAAGGGTTAGTATGCATACAGGAACAGTAATAATTATAATATTGATCTACTAGGTAACAAAATAATTGGGTATAACAGTAATGAGAAGTTTACTATTATCACTGTACAATAAAAAATGAATTATGCTGGGTGTTATAAGTACTGCAGGACCCAACATAGTAGACTCATGGTGACTGATGACCTTCTTTTGCTACTAAGGTTGGTATTCTTTTCTGTTTGTAGTTACAGTCTATGAGATAAGAGGAAAATTTTAACTTCTATTAATATACCGAATTTTTGCCTCCTCCTATTCATATGTTGAAGACCTAACCACCAAAGTGACATGCACACATATATACACATATTTATACATACAAACACACACACACACACACACACACACACACACACATATATATTTACTTAATTGATGAATGTTTTATTTTTAGTTTAATCCATCTTGTGAAAATAAGTAAATATTTTTATCATAGAAAACTTTGAAGCCAATAGAGCACTAGTATATAGATAGCTGCTCTTCACTTCTACATAACTACTTTTAAACCTTCATGTGTGCATAGGTAGTTTCATCATTTGCCATTTATCCTGAGTTGTATTAGGGAAACAAGGGCAAAGGTCTAGGTCTGAAATTGATGGAGCTTAGAGACTAGCATGGCAATTGTAAGGGGTGCCTTGAGTTTACAAACAAAGATTCCTGGTCTAACTAGAGTGTAGGAAAAGGAACAACAACAAAAAAGCCTATAAAGTATTTATTTGTGCATAGAGCATATTATGTAGACAAGTATGGAAGTAAGACTTCCAGAAAGAGATAACAGCATTTTCTAGGCCATCAAAGTGGAAGTTTCTGGTGCATTCGATATTCCCAGAGAAAGGCCACTATGGCCAGAATAGAAATGATGGCAAGAGAAAGGTCAGGGTAAAGAGTTGGCATTCCCTTACAGCAAAGGGAAGTCACTGTACTGTTGTAAGGAAATATTTTTTTAAAAATCACTTTGGCCTTCTATAAAAAAGAAGGAAAAAGGAGTTGGAGTGACTGTAAGGAGACCAGTTAGCAGGTTTCTAGAGTAATTCATGTGTGAGATGCTGGATATTTCAATCAGAATGGTGTGATAAATTTGGTAAGAAGCGAATAAATTTGCAATATTTTTAGCAGTAGAATCAACAGGACTTTGTGGGAAGAAACACATGCACAAACAGACACAGGAGCCTGTACACGCACACACAGATGGTGAGGGAAATTTCTGAGAGAATAAGTTTCAAAGGAACACAGGAAATGAGTAAAGGTATCCTATGGAGAAAAAATTCAGAAAATATAAAAAAAAATAGTGAACATTTATCTTTTTGTATGTCACACAAGGGGCTAAGAATTTTGTCATTTTTCCATTATAGCAACCCATACAGTGTATGTTTTGGTAGAGATTCTGTTATTATCCAAATATAGAATGTTCTCCCAAAAAGCTCATGTATTAGCTATGAAAAAAATGTACAAAAGTTAAATAATTGAATTGGGCTCTAATTGCATCAGTGGATAAATCTATTGATGGATAAATGATTTGAATGGACCTAGTAGGTGGTAATGTAGACAGGTAAGGTATGGTTGAAGGAGATGGGCCATTGGAGACCTTCCTCTGTCTCTTCCTTCGCTGCCTGGCTACTACGAGCTAGGTAGTTTTCTTCTACCATGCCACCTTGATGTTTCTACCTCAGAGCCAGCTGAAATAAACCTATGGACTAAACCTCTGAAACCATGGGCTGAAATAAACCGTTCCCCCTCCAAGTTATTTTTGTTAGATGTCTTAGTCACAATGACATAAAATCTTACTAAAATAGATTCTGAGAAAATATGATTCCTGAGGGTCCTAAGATTCCCTATTTTCAATAATTTTGTAATCTTCCTTACCATTATACCATACCATAAATTGGATGAATGCTCTAGCCTTACATTAAGTGCAGGCTGATTTAACTTGACTATAAAATAGTAACTGACTTTAGGCCAAATACTATGTTTGGAATATAGAAGTGTGGTTAGTTTTTTGAATATATAATTTAAAGGGGCACCCATGGGTACTCAAAAAAAAAAAAAAAAAAAAAAAACCCTGTTGCTTTCTCTCATGGAAAACTTTGTGTATTTGGTGACAAATGCAGGTAAATCTATACCATTGTACTTGCTGAGACCTATCTGCAAAATTCCTGTCCAGAGCAATCAGGGACAGTATTTTAGAGACCCATGTGCTGCCAGAGCAGTGCCAAATAGTAGATCTACCATCAATTTAGAAAAGGTGAGAAGGTGTAATTCAGTAGTTTCATTAGAGATACAGTTCCTGCTATTTTTCTATACACTATGTGAGGCATGGTAAATATGTCACCAAAGATATGAATGCATAAAGGCTCAGAGATATTTACATTGCAGAAAAAAAGAAAAAGAATAACCCAATATTAATCAGAAGGGATCTATTTCAGTAAACTTTGATGTGTCAGTATACTGAACAGTTTAGTAGCCATTAAAAATATAAAATAATATGCTAGCAGATTTGGTGGGAGATTTCTGGAAAGCAGTTTACTATAGTGTTATGAATAGGATCTAAAATGTTCCTAAGTTCTTGTGTTAAGCAATGCAGCCAGATTCAGAGACGGGGCATGGCTGGAGGAAGAAGATCCCTGGGGGATGTGGCCTTGGGGATTGTATCTGCCCCCACCCCTGCTCCCCATCCAATCCCACCCTGCCCCACTGCCCCACTCTGCTTCCAGGCTACCATGAGCAAGTGGGCTGGGGAGGGGGTTCTCTTCTGTTATGCCCTGAGGCTCTGCTTCCCTGTCTAGGAGCAAACTAATTGTGAACTGACCTCTGAAACTGTGAGCCCCAAGTCGACCTTTATTTTTGTAAATTGTGCTTGTCAGATATTTTGGTCACAGCGACAAAAACCTAACTAAGACATATAGGTATATCTAAAGGTGGAGCTTGGAGTAACTTTCACATTCTATTGACTTATTTTGCCAGTTCATTTTTAGTGAACAATCACATAATTATGTGGTGGTCATTTTTAATTGATTGTTAGTATAACATATATTTCATAATCATGAGTGTTAGGCGATTTTCTTGGCTAATAATTATTTGGTTATATTAAGAAATTAAACTTTAGCAAATCTTGTTTATATTCTTTTTTGTTAAGTCCAAGTTTACAATTTATTGCTAGTTATCCAATGTAAATAATTTCATTAGAGCTTAAATGTTGCAAATATATGAAACATTACTATTCATATTGATCAATTTTTAAAGGACATTAATATTCAATACATATATTTGGTGATAAAGGACGTAGGCTTTCTGAGGCAAGTACATGTTTAAATATCAGATCAATCACTTTTTTTTCAATCTTATTCTTTAATGTACTGAAAAAAGTAATAATAGATTCACAAAGAATTCTTGAGATTTAAATAAGATAATGTATGTAAAGCATTTTGCACAGTGTCTGTTACTTGCTAAGCATAGCATAAGTTATTATTATTGATGTTTAGTTACCTAAGCTATATTAACAAGCTCTTAACTGCTGTGTTTTCCAAGGAAGTCCTGTGGTCATTCTAATTTTAGTTTTTGTTCCTTGATATATTAATAGCTTCATTATCATGAAAATACCTATAGATACTGAATCCAGGAAATAGAATTCAAGTAGTTGAAATATACAAGTACTTTAAATGTTGTTTATCATGTGCTTTTAGTACTACCCATACAATCAATTACCTTATAAATGTTACTAGAAAGGTCAAAGTTACTGGCATGCAAAACATATCTTTAACTTTCAAATAGGAATCTATCCTTAGGTATTAGAAATTTGAAAAACTTATGTGAAAAAATTTGCTTTTAGAATCTATACCCTTTTTAAAGATACTTCTAAGTGGGTGAATGTGTAGATATGGACAAACAAGTTAAGCAGTGAGAGATATAACAAATAATAAATATAAAAATATATTCTTCATTACTATCATTATTATAGATCATCTATATACTATAGTTCTTTACATGTTGGTTCTTATTTATTCACCTAACAAATGTATAAGGAGGCAGAGGTACAAAAGTAAATAAAATTTTGGAAAATTTAATCTGAGTGCAGTTGTATATCATAATTTAAGGTAAGGATATCACTAAAACCAGGTAGCTTGACAACAATATTAACTTTTCTTATAAAGATATAGAAATAGTAGTATATACATTGTTTAAATATAAAGCTCCACAAATATTCACACATTGAATATACTTTTCTAACCTGCTGTTATAAACTGACCCTACCTCCAATTACACTGACTTCTAACTATATAAATGAGTTTTGTTGTTTTTGTGCATTTTATAAATAGACTATTCGTATAATATATTGTCTTGTGTGTCTATCCTTTGTTCAGTGTGTTTGTGATTCATCTATATTTGGTATACTGTGATAGTTAATTATCATTGCTGCATGTTCACTGTGTGGACACATCACCGTTTACTCATTCTTCCAGACTTGGTGGAGGCAATGCTATGCACATTTTAGAACATGTCTTTGAGTGAACATATGTGTGCAAATATGGTGGGTATATTCCTAGGAGTGGAACTACTCAGCTACGGGATATGCACAGTTTCACTTTGAGGGAATATTAATAAATACTTTTCCAAAATTTGTTGTACCAATTTACACACATCACTAGCTAGCTATGTAGGAGAATTTCAGTTACTCCATGTTCTTACCAAGAATTGGTTTTATCTGATTTTTTTTTTGCCATTTTAGTGTCACATTTTTTTCTTTTTTTAATGTTTTAATTTTTATACATTTATTGGTGCATTATAGTCTCACCTCATAATGTGTTCACAGTGATAGGGACATACAGGCACACAGCACTTGGTGGGCTTCCCTCTGGCTGTTTCCCAACCCCCCTTCCCCATATAAGATATTGAGGTTGACGTTGTTGTTGTCACTTATGTACATGATATCGATGGAAGTGATTCCTTCACTAATTCTCCCTTTTTCTACCTCCTTCCCCTAAACCACTTCCCTGGCTCCACTGAGGTTTCTCCTCCATTATCTGAAGTCTCTCTTGTATCCTGATTACTCCCTAGCTTCTGTATGTGAAAGAAAACATATGACCCATCATTGTAACTGGCTAATCTCATTTAACATAATGTTCTCCAGGTCCATCCATTTTCCTACAAATTACATAATTTTATTCTTTACTGTTGAGTAGAATTCCATTATGTATATATCTCATAATTTTGTAATCCACTAATCTGTTGATGGACATCTAGGTTGTTGGTTCCATAATTTGGCTATTGTAAATTTTGCTGCTATAAACATTCATATATTACTATAAAATATTCATATATTACTATTAAAACTAAACCAAAAGACTTCTAGAGATGATTAACAAATTCAGAAAAGTAGTATAATACAAAGTCAATCTTAAAAAATCAGTAGCTTTTCTATATGTCAACCATGAGTCCACTGAAAAAGAAATACAGAAAACCATTCCATTCACAATAACCTCAAAACAGTATGATACCTAGAGTAAATCTAACCAAGGAGGTAAAATACCTCTACAATGAAAATTATAAATCACTATAGAAATAAATTGAAGATCTTAGAAGATGGAGAGATAGCCCATGATCCTAGGAGACAGAATAAATATTATCAAAATGGCCATTCTACCAAAATCGATCTACAGAGTCAATGCAATCCCCTTAAAAATACCAATGTCATTCTTCACACACCCAGAAAAATCAGTCCTAAATATCATATGGAGAAACAAAAGACACAGAATAGCCAAATCAATTCTCAGCAATAAGAACCATGCAGGAGGGCATCATAATACTTGACTACAGAACTATAGTAATAAAACAGCATGGTTTTGGCACAAAAACAGACACTTAGATGAATGAAATAGAATTGGAGATACAAAAACCAATTCACACACTTACAGTCAATTGATTTTCAACATACGTGCTAAGCACGTATGTTGGAGAAATGACAAGCTTTACAACAAATGATGTTGGAAAAACTGGTTATCTATTTGTAGAAAAATGAAGTTAAATCCCTACCTCTCATTTTGCACAAGGTCAACTCAATAGGGATCAAAGACCTGGCATTTAGACCAAAGACTGAAATTACTAGAAGAGAGCCTAGGTCCAACACCAACATATAGGCATAGGTAGAAACTTCCTCTATATGGCCCGCCAAAGCTCAGGAAATTAAAACAAGTAATAAATGTGATGACTTTAAAATATTTGTGCTTATCAAAGTAAACCATCAAAAGTCAAAAGAGAGAGCCTAAAGAATGGGAGAAGATTTTTACCAGCTATTCCTCTGATGGAAGAATCTAGATGATACATAGTACTTCAAAGATTTAACACTAAAATAATCCAATCAAGAAATAGGCAGTTGAACTAAAGAGACACCTCACAAAAGAAGAAATACAAATGGCTAATAATTGCATGAAAAAATGTTCAACATCATTAGCAATCAAGGAGATGCAAGTCAAAACTACACTGAGATTCCTTCCATTTAACCAATCAGAATGGCAATCATCAAGTAGTCAAACAACAATAAATCGGGTGTGGATATGGGGAAATTGGAACTCTTCTACACTATAGGTGGTATTGCAAATTAGTATATCCTCTTTGGAGATCAGTGTGGAGCTTTCTCAGAAAATTGGGAATGGATTCACCATATGATCCAATTATACCACTCTTGGGTATCTTTCCAAAGGGACTGAAATATTTTGTTTCTTAATTAGCAATTTCATAGTTACCGCTGGAATTTAACCATCTTTTTATGTTTGTTGGCCTTCTTGATCTCTGTATTTAATCATGAATTGTAATACCTTATAATGAATACAGAATCACAGTTTGTCTTGTCATGTGATCATTTTGTCTCTTCCTTAGATTGTCTTTATCTCATTAAAAGTTCTTTCATAACTGGGCAATGCAGCACATGCCTATAATCCCAGTGCTTGGGAAGCTGAGACAGGAGGATCATAGATTCTGGGATAATCTCAGTAAATTAGCAAGATCCTTAGCAATTTAGCAAAACCTTGTTTCAAAAAAAAAATAGGTCTGAAGGTAGCTCAGAGGTAGAAGGCCCCTGTGTTCAATCCCTAGTATCACACACACACACACACACACACACACACACACACACACACACACACATGCAAAAACAAAAGTTCTTACATTTAATATTCCTATTTTTTCCTATTCCTATGTTTCCATCTACAATTATTCTAATCTCAAATCTTGATCCTCCCACTTATCCAACTAGAATCATACTGATGATATTCCTGTAACTTAAAAATATGTTCCAATTAAGTAAATTCTAAACTACATAGAGAACAAGAAATTCAAAGGACTGAAATATAAGACAGTAGTACCATTTAAAATGAAACTTAATATTTTCTTGAAGCCAGGCGTGGTGGCCGCACGCTTGTAATCCCAGCATTTGGGAGGCTGAGACAGGAGGATCCAGGTTTGTGGCCAGCCTCAGCTACCTAGTGAGGCACTCTGCAACTTGGTGAGAACCTGTTTCAAAATAACAAATAAAAAATAGGGCTGGGGGTATGGCTCGGTGGTAGAATACCCCTGAGTTCAATCCCCAGTACCGCAAAAAAAAAAAAAAAAAAAATTCTTGAAGTATTTACTAGCCAATCACCTGGTAATTAATGGAGAGATGTCTTTGCTGATTTCAATAGCTGATGAAAAATTTTGTTTTCTAGAAAATGAGTGAATATTTGAACTATGTTTTAGTAAAAAATCTTTTATAATAATTTCAGGTTTATGAAAAATTACATAGTACAAGGAGTTTCCATTACCCACACTCCATTTTCCCTATTGTAGACATCTTTTACTATTATGATAAATTTGCCACTAGTAACAAATGAACATTTAGGCATTGTTAATGCCAACTAAATAAAGTCTGGATTTTATTCAGATTGCCTTAATCTTTACCCCATGTTATTCTGTTCCACAATTTTTTTCCTGTAATTCCCTTTTTATTTATTTAATTTTTTTTTACTTTAGATTTTTTTATAATAATTATCCAGGATGTCAAATGATATCCAGTCATCATGTTTCCCTGGACTTCTTTTGGCTATGACAAATTTTCAGACTTTCTTTGCTTTCAATAATCTTGAAAGTTTTGAGTCATATTAGTTAGTCATTTTGTCAGATTTGTCTCAATTTGGACTTGTCTGATTTTTTTTTTATCCTGATTTGGCAGGGGTTGTGAATTTGGGAGAGAAATGAGGAAGGTTACAGAAGTCAAGTGCCATTCTCATCACAACTATCAAAGGTACATGCCGTCATCAACATGGTTTATCACTGTTGATGTTCAATTTGGATCATTAGGGGTCTCCTCTGCAGTTCCTTTCCCTTCCCTTCCTCTCTAGAGCATGGTCTTCCCTTCCTTTCTATGGCATGAGCTATGTGCAGCTCACACTCAAGGAATAGGGAGGGAGTTATGTTCTGTCTCCTTGACAATAGAATAGATACATAAGTTCTGTGGGATTTCCCTACAAAGTCTGCTTACTTATTCTTATTTACTTATGCATTTATTTACTTACTTATCTGTATCAGAATGGATAATATAGATATTTATTTTTCCCTATAACATACTCCCCTGGTGTGTGTGTGTGTGTGTGTGTGTGTGTGTGTGTGTGTGTTGAGCACTACCTTACTTTCTGGTACTATAAAATGCTCCAGGATCCTTCTGTATATTTCCTGCCCCAGTCCTAAAATTAACCATTTCTGTTTTATTTGGAGAATGTTTACTAGAAAGACCTGAGTGTTGACCCATTTTTTAGGTAAAAGAGTTTCCCTTATACTTTAAGAGATTATTAAAAGATATTTGAATTAAGTTAGGAAAACTGGTAGAAGTATTTAAAAACTAACTTGAGGAAGTTTACCAACTGAACCAGAACAAATTTTGCAATATTTTTAAGTAAAATGTACTAAATGTATATAACTATATTTCCAAAGTTACTCATTAGTTCTACTGGAATTAATAAGAATTTAACTTGGGCTACAAATTAGTCCATTCATATGACTGACTGATGGACTTTCTAATTAAAAAGTAAATTAGGCTGAATGTGGCGATTGCTGTGAAGGACATGAGTATTCTGCTTGATAACATTTTGTTCATCTTAATGGTTCTAAAGAAATGACATGATTATGATTGTTGCCTTGAGTGTTAAGCACTCATCTCTTAAACACAAAGCTGAGAGGCTTCAGAGAAAACTTTGAGTATTTATGGCCAAAAGCATATATGGAGAGAAATTTGTAGAATTATCTTACTGGACAGAAACAGATTTTTGAGCCATATCAGAGAACATGCTTGCACATTATAACATTATAACTGAATTTTGCTGCTTGTTATAAAAAGATCCATGTTTATCTATAGTGCCAGTTCCATTTTTATATTGTTGGATTCTTATATGTCCACTGAATATATAATTCAGTGATTTTGAGTAGAATAGCACATTTTATAATAGAAAATCAATGATATGTGGAGCTCACCTATATGGAATAGATAAGACATTTTACATCTTGTACTTCTATTTTATAAGAAATATTAGGCACTATTACATTTGAAGTACTTTTTCGAAACATTTCCTTTTCCTA